>PVLC010018356.1:0-32173 GCA_004027655.1 Graphiurus murinus | reverse complement strand
CCCCTCTCTCTCCTCTCTCCTTTCCCCTGCCTGACCTTCACTCTCTCTCATGATATGGAACAGACACATAGTCTAGTTTATTCCCCAATCTGTTGTTAATCTGATTCAAAAATGAAAGACACATTACTGTTCTTTCTTCATTGTAACTTCCCAAGAAGAGAAAAATATTATAGTTATTTATGGAAGTGCCATCACACTGCCTAGTGACCTTTAAAAAAAGAAGCTCTTCTTGAGTGTTGCTCCTGATACCTCTTCCTCCAGTGTGGCTCCCATCTCTCACGTTCTCATGCTCAACATAAAGGAAATCTAGTTATCTATTGTTGTCTATGGCAGAGAGTTCCCTTTAACACTTGGAAGTGGTGTACCATGTTCAATAGGGTTGATTTTCATACCCAACTTGAGATAAACTTGTTCATGGGTTCCTGGGCTAAAGGGTCCACCCTTCATGGCAGCTAATGTGTGCTTTTTCCTTTAGGTGATAGCTGAAGAATTATCTGGCAATGACGACTATGTAGAACTTGCATTCAATGCACGGAAATTGGATGACAAGGTAAAGTGTTTGGCATTAGCCTTATTGAAGGAAGTAATAAAGCTAGCACACACCGTTTAATCAGATTTCTCCCTGCAGCTATTTTTCCCTTTCAACCCACATTATTAAACAGATCAAAGATTTCAAGAGAGGTCTGCAAAGTAAGGTTTTCCCCAATTTGAGAAGCAGTTAATGAACAGGGGAAGGGACTGTAATTAAAATGGGTTAATTTTATTCTACCATGATTACATTTGTTCCCAGATGCCACAGATCAAATACACACTGGAAAATATGATTTAACCCCAATATTAGAAATATTCTAAGGGAAAAGGAAGAAGTAAAAGGGACAAAAAGCCACATTTATTTAGCATATATGTTTTTCAAGAGCAGGGTTAAGAGCTTCTCCTACATTACCATATTTAGTCATTTGTACTAATCCCATGTAACAGGTATTCTTAACTTTTGCAGATGAGGGAAGAGATTCAAAGATAAAATAATTTAGCATAATGTTCTCCAGTTAAATCTACTTTCTTGCAAATTATATAATTTTGTTCTTTTTTATAGCTGAGTTAAATTCCATTGTGTATATTTATAAATAAATAGATGATAAATAGAGAGATAGATGATAGATAGTTAGATGATTAGATAGATTGATAGATAACCTCACAGTTTTGTAACCCATTCTTCTGTTGATGTACACCTGCACTGGTTCCATAACTCAGCTATTAGGAATTGTGCTGTTATAAACATGGATATGCATGCATTACTATAATATTCTAACTTCAATTGCTAAGTGAGATTAGCCAGGCTCAGAAAGTGAAGGTTTCTATGTTTTCTTTTATATGTGAAGCTAGAGAGAAGTTGGGGAACATAAAAGGACTTCAGATAAAAGAAGAGAAACTCCAGTGGAGCAATGGAGATCACAGGGAGGGAGGTTGAGGGAAGGGGAAGACTTGATGAAGGAAACAGTTCAAATAATGCTGTGCACGTTTATGGAACTATTGATGCCAATATCTGTATCACGCATGGAGAAGGGGTGGAGAGTGGGATCCAGAGGAAGCACAGCAAGTGATGCGTGCATCTATTTCCTATAACTCTGAACCTCATTATGATGTATAATTACAATGCACCAATAAAAGTGTATATATAGATAGATATAGATGATATAGCTATTGTGTGTGTGGTGCTAGGGATTGAACCCAGGGGCATTTTACATCCGAGCTACACCCCCAGCCCTATTTTATTTTTTATTTGGAAACAGGGTCTCCTTAAGTTGCTGAGCTGACTTTGAACCTGTGATACTCTTGTCTCAGCCTCCCAAGTGTTGGAATTATAGGTTCACACCACCACTCTCAGCTATATATAAAAAAAAAAAAAACAAGAAGATGAAATAACCTGTCAAAGTTCATTCTGTATGTTATTCCAGATTCTCTGAGTAACAAACACCAGGACAGGATTAAATCTGCAAGTATTTTATTAGTAGAAATGCCTGTGTGGGGTACATAAAAAGAAAGTTGGGAAAAACCAACAGACTATGATGAGTCTTACCCTGAATGAAGGAAGGAGAGAGGAGCATATAGATGAAATTCTCTGGAACACCACATAGACTAAGGAAGTTTCAGCAATGTCATCAGTAAGTCTTAGAGTCAAAGTTAGCCACCCCCAAGAAAAGGCTTGCCTTAATATCCCTTTTGCACTCAGTTACTGGCTGGGAACCACCCTAGGAGGTCTAACCACAGTGCAAATGCAGAAATGAATTTCAGAGACAGTTACAATCTCTATAGTTAGAGGTCTGCCAGGCACATTTTCATGGCTATGATAGCTTGCTAGTAGGTGATAAAACTGAAGACTCAATCCCATGTCAGTCTGACTTCCGTCTGTACTCCTTCTATTAAAACTTTTACTCAATCACAGGCCATATCAGTCACATACACACACACACACACACACACACACACACACACACACACACACACATACACACACGTTCTGTCGTCTCCACTATTAAAAATGGGTAGTGTCCATGCCTGTAATTCTATTACTTGAGAGGCTGAGACAGGAGGTTCACAGGTTCAAGGACAGCCTCAGCACTGTAGCAAGACTTTCAGCCACTTAGTGGGACCTATTTTGAAATAAAAAATAAAATAGGGCTGGGGGGGTGCTCAAAGGTAGAATGCTTCTGGGTTCAATCCCAAGTACCACACACACACACACACACGGTGATATCTTCCTCAACCTCACCATATGATATTTATGATTTCCCACCAAATATATCCTTATGTCAAAAAGTATACTATATCAATAAATATATCCATAGTACTTCATTTTCCTAGTGTAAGAATGACTTTTAAAGAATGACTTCTAGGCATTAGGCTAAAAATGGTAAGGTAATGTTTCAAGTAACTGTTAAAAGTCTTAAACAGCATCTTATATCTTGGCATAACTCACTCACTTTTCACCTGAAAAAAAATATACTCAGCCCATCATCTATGCATTCACTAGTTCACTATTTGATTTTATGATTTATCCACTCATTCATCCTTCATTTAACAAACTGTGTTGGGTGTTTGAGGTGCTGGTAAAAAGATAGACCATTCACACCACAACCTGAAATTCATCATCTAAGCAAAACATAAGTTTAAAATTTGAATGACTGAAACTTCATTGTGTGTATATACCACATATTTTTGTCCAGTCATCTGTTGATGGACACATAGGCTGGTTCCATAATTTGCTATTGTTAAGTATGCTGCTGCAAACATGGGTATGCATATACTACTATATTATTCTGACTTTAATTCTTTTGGAAAGAGACCTAGAAGTGGTATAGCTGGTTCACACATGATTCCATTCCTAGTCTTTTGAGGAATCTCCATCATAGTTGTACTAATTTACATATGTCATTTGCAAGAAAATGGATGGAACTGGAGATCATCATGCTGAATGAGATAAGCCAGACTCAGAAAATGAAGGGTCACGTGTCTTCTCTCATGTGTGGAAGTCAGAGGAAAAAAAGAGGAATAAAAGAGACCTCATGAAAATTAGGAGAGAGACCAGCAGAGTAGTGGAAGGGACCAGGTGAGGTAGGAGGAAAGGAAAAGGAGAGAGGTGTGGGAAAGGAAACAGACCAAATAATGTCATGTTCACATATGAAAGTATCACCATGAATTTCACTATCATGCACAACTGCAGTGTACCAATTAAAAAATTTAAAAAAATAAATGACATAATAGGATATGATAGTTGCTGTATAAAAAAAGGTATCCTGGGAAGGGCAATTTCTTCTGCCTGGGATGCCAGAAAAAAAACCTTTATCCTTATAAGCTAAGCTAAAATTTGTAATGTACAGAGTCAATTTTGTGAAACCTTTACAAGTTGCTACCTTTTAATGTTAGCACAAGCTAGGTGCTGGGACCTGTAGGATGCACTGTCAGCTGAGAGTGAGCTTTTAACCCTCACCTCCTCTCAATTATTACATTCTGTCTCCTCCATCATCTCCCCATGTTTCAGAAGAGTTTGTGAAACTGCTCTGTAGTCTCTTCCCTGATGCCATTATAAGCCATTGGGTCAGTAGGTAACAGGCTTAAGATGCTCACTTAATGGCTTATAATAGCTTCTTGCCATTTAGTAGTCTCTTAAGTACCTCTAATTTGTTCTTGAGCTGACTTATGTTACAATGCTAGGGGACTTTGGGACTTGATAGTGGGTCCATTGGCTCTAACATGTTTGAAGTTTTCCTTTAGTCAGATGAACACGTACTCATGGAACTGAAGGAGCCTTCTAAAGCACTTAGCATCATTCTAAATGGCCATTCCCATCATTAACTGCACTGACTGCCAGGGCCCTGGTCCCTACTGAGCCCCGATGCCCCAGTGCTATAGACCCCTGGTCCTCCAAAATGTGACTGTGTCTTGTCCAGATTCCATAGTAATCCAGAAAATAGAGCCAAGGCCCAGGCTCCATTTTGGATTGAAAGTGAATGGCTTCTAGTGGGAAAAGGGCAACATCATAGAATGGAGAAGAAATGCCATAAAGATGATCTCACACAACCTCTGCAGGAAACTGAGGCTCAGCAAGGTCTGATGACTTCCCCAAGGACACAATACTACTTCTCTGGCTTTCCAGTGCTACATAGCAAACCACCTAAAACTTACGTTAGCAACTTTTTTTATTATATCTCATGATTTCGAGGCTCAGAAATTTAGTCGAGGTTCAGCTGGGCAGTTCTCCTGCTCTCTGTGATGTGGAAGTCACTCAGTGGTGCTTGTCTGAAGAATCTCAGCTGCCTTCACCCACATCCCTGGCACATGGGATGGCTGAAAGGCTGGGCTCAGCTGAGACAGTCAACCAGAGTGTCTATGTGGTAAACTGAGGCAGTCACCCTTCCTACAGGGTACCTGCCTTCTCCAAGAAAGAGCATCCCAAGAGAACCAGGTGAAAACTCGGTGCCTTTTCTGATCCAGCCTTGGAAGTCATATATCATCACTAACACTGCATTTTCTTGGTTACAAGTGAGTCATAATGCCAGCCTAGATTTTTCATCTCACCAAACGTTTATTATTTCTGTGTGTTGGAAAGACTCCGAGTTTTCTAGTCATTTTGTATATATCATGAATTGTACAGTGACCCGTATTGTGCTATAGAACACCATAACTAGTTCCTCCCGACTAAGTGTATTTTGGTACTTGCTATCTAAGCTTTCTCTGTACCCCATCCCCCATCCTATTCCCAGGGACCACTATTGAATAGTGGCCACTACTTCAATTTCTCGCTTAACTAAATTTCTTTCATATTTGACTATAGGGCAGCATAATATGGCCTCCAGAATATTAGAGAATTTCACCATAGCAAATCGTCAGCAAAACACCTAATGTGTGGTTCAAAGGGCTAGCTTAGTGCTGCTGGTGAAGCAAAGAAAGCTGAAAATTCCAGATAAAAGTGACCACACTATTAAACCTAGAGCTGTTATTTTGGAATTATGAATACTGGATGTATACTTGATATGAGGCGCTTATGAGGCGTTTTGTTGCCAGGAGTCAGATACTTCATTAACAGTAATAATCCATGATATTCATACAGTTCTTTACAAAGTATCTTTGTGCATTCTGTCTTCTATTTAAAATAACCATGACAACCAACATTTTTGAGTGCTTAGCATGTGCCAAGCACTGGGCTTATATGCATCAGCTTCTCTACCTTCCCCACTCTGCTATGAAGCAAAGGGTGATGCTCTTTCCATTCATAAATGGGAAAGGGAGATTTGGAGAGATTCAGCATCGTGCCTAAAACCATCCAGATCATATGTGGTAGAGTTGGGGTTTATAAACAATGAGAAAGTCATTGTGCTGCATATCAGATTTTCAGCTACTTGAAGACAGGGATTGTATCTGATCTTTTTTTTTTTTTTCCTTGTATTTATATTCTACCCTCTCAATGACAACATCATGATAACCTTGAATAGTATTTTTTAAAAAGGTAAAGTAAAATAGAAAGAGCATTTCGATATGCTCCCAAGTAAAAGGAATGGGGTACTCTATTGTACATAGAGTATGACTACCTATATTTATTTTTAAAAGGAAGCAAGAAAAGAAAATTATATCTAGGTTCCAGAAAGAGATTTACCAAAATAACTATTATGTCCATGGAATTATCAGTGGGCTTATTGGTTAATTTTTCCTTCTACCTTCTTCCTATTTTTGTCATCCATTTTTATATATGTACCATTTTTAAATAAAAACGATGGTAACAAAAGTTTAAATTATCAATCAAAAGGAAAAAAGCAAACACTTAATAGAGTTCCTCCATTGTGGTCAGCAGTTTTTAAGACTAATTTATAAACACATCCCCGGAGGTACCAACAATCTATTTATGGAAGAAAAGCATGCATCTGCTAGAGATGGAGCCCAGGGGATCATAGGAACAAGCTAACGTGGCTCACATTCTCTAGGAAAGGGAAAACAGGGAAGGGTTCCAACTTTTCGGGATGAGTATAGAAAAGCACAAAAGCTTTATCATCAGCATACACTGGGCAAAAATGTTTCTGAGCTCAAGATTAAGATGGTTGATAAAGACATTCAAAAGTGAGGGAAAATTTAAAGTACAGGTCAGACAGTGCACAAAAGAAAATAATGAATTGGATGCCAGTTTAACTTTTAGGGATAAAGGATGTGTTGAGGTAAATATAGATTTATTTCTGTTTAGATTCTGAAAAAGATCTAATGAAATACATAATTAGAGGGTGATGAATAAGGCTACTGCAGAGATAGCTTCCTATCTTGTAACATGTACCTGTGTCATTCGTTCATTTATACATTCATTAATAAACACTTGAGACTACTAAAATCTAGACACTGTGGGAGATACTGAGGAAGTGGTAGAAATATAAAGGAAAATGAGACAAGAGTTCTCCTCTATGGGAATCTACTTGGTTAAAAAAATTAAGAAGGATATAGATAGGTTCTTCTTCCAATAATAAAGCCCTTTTTTATATCATTCACCCACTGAAAATAACCATATATATGAGAAAAGAGATGAGACATCTGTTTGAGAGTGCTAAGGCAGTCAAGATCTGAGGGGCCAAGACACTGGGAAGAGGAGAAAACCATGGGGTGATTCAGACATTCTGTGCAGATTTTCACTCAAGGCTGATTCCTAAAATAGCACGATGTCTCCATCAACATCCTCACTGTGGGAATCCAGTAATCCAAAGCAACTGACCACACAACTCAGAGGAAGGAAGGTGTATTTTGCTCACAGTTTTTGGACATTTGGAATTCAGTCCATGCAAGTCAGGGCATGGAGGTGGGAAGGAGAATGAGAGAGGAGAGAGGAGAGAGGAGAGAGGAGAGAGGAGAGAGAGAGAGAGAGAGAGAGAGAGAGAGAGAGAGAGAGAGAGAGAAAAGAGAAACTGACTCTTCTCTCATATCATGGAAGCCAGAAACAAAAGAGCCAGCAAGAAAAGAGATTTCAAGACAAAAGTACAGTCCTTAAGGCCACACCTTCAGACACCAACTTTCTCCCACCACACCCCCTGTCTAGGTTACCACTCAGTAAATCCATTACAATAGATGTATCCACTGATGATATTACAACTTTCATGACTTAATTACATCAACTTTGAGCATTAATACATGAACCCTGCAGGGGACATGCTATACCTAACCATAGCACATGGGTATAGAGGCTGGATGCCTACCAGAAAATAGCTACTAAGAAGCAGAAAAACTGAGCAGAGGTCTTGGTGTCCTCCTGGGACTGGGAAAGAAAAACTCAGGCTTGGAGTCACTAAGAGAGTTAGGATGCTTCAGAGAAGGATGTAGCTCAGTGGCCCCAGTAGCTTGTCCTCTCATGAAGTTCAAAAATTAGCAAAAAGCAGCCGGGCGTGGTGGCGCACGCTTGTAATCCCAGCATTCGGGAGGCTGAGACCGGAGGATCCGGGTTCGCGGCCAGCCTCAGCTACCTAGTGAGGCACCCCACAACTTAGTGAGACCTGGTTTCAAAATAAAGAATAAAAAAAATAGGGCTGGGGGTATAGCTCGGAGGTAGAATGCCCCTGAGTTCAACCCCCACTTCCGCAAAAAAAAAAAAAAAAAATTAGCAAAAAGCAGCACAGAGCGAAATGGAGCAAAAACCTAGAGCCAGAGACAAAGGAGATGAACAGAGACCTGGCCAGTTTCACAAATAAAACTGGCACTGAGGACTTGCCAAGGAGAAACAGTGTTCATAAACACTCAGGCTTTCAGTAGAGCAATCTAAGGATGATTCCCAAGGATGAAAGGAATCAGATCCTTTTATTAAAGACTTATGAAGAAATTCAATCTCTAAGTAGCTTAATCCTGATTATATTCCAAGGGACTTCCTCTATTCTAGCTGCCTGCTAGAAACTAAAGACTCATCTAAAACTTTTATCATCATTCTTACTTGGTGTTAGTTTAATCAAAACTTAAGTAGCTCACCAAGACACAGATAATAAAAACAGACCCATAGGCAATATGAATATTGTGGTTATGAGATACAGGCTTTATAGTAACTATATTATCATGTTTAGCACATCAGATATATTGCTCCTCATGGAACTCATAGTTTAAAAAATTCTTTAATTGGTGCATTGTAATTATACATCATAGTGAAGGACAAAGTGATATAAACAAACATGCACACAGCAATTAGTGTGTTTCCGTTCAGACACCACCCTACTCTCCACCCCTCCCTGTACATGTTATTAAAATTGGCAGTGAAATCTTCATATATGGAAATAGCATTATTTTAACTGTTCCTTCATTAGTTACCCTTTTCCCTCTCCTTTCTTCCCTCCCTCAATCCACTTCCTCTATTCTACTGATCTTTCTCTTCATTTATCCAAAGTCCTAGTATAATATTCACCTAGTATAATATTCTCTAGTTCCATCCATTTCCCTGCAAATGGCATGGTTTTGTTCTTCTTTATGACTGAGTACATTTTCACTGTGTCCATATATCATACTTTGGTTATCCGTTCATCTGTCAGTGGACACCTAGCTACTCTGATAGAGGACTAATATCTAAAATGTATAAAATCTTATAAACAACACCTCAAAAATAACTCAATAAAAATATGGGCAGTTAAACTGAATAGATGCTTCTCAAAAGAGGAAATACAAATGGCTAATAAATATATGGAAAAAATTTTTGACATTATTAGCAATCGGGGAAATGCAAATCAAAACTACACTGAAATTTCATCTAACTCTAGTTAGAATGGCAATCATCAACAATACAAACCACAACAAATGCTGGTGGAGATGTGGGAAAATCAGTACTATTATCTACTCTTGGTACTATCTACTGTTGGTATTATCTACTGTTGCAAGTTGGTACAACCACTATAGAAATTAGTTTGGAGGTTCCTCAAAAGACTAGGAATGGAACCACCATATGGCCCAACTAAATCACTCCTTGGTACCTTTCCAAAATAATTAAAGTAAGACTACTGTAGTAATATATGCATATCCATGTTTACAGCAGAACTGGCATTTGAATTAATCATTGAGGAATACTTTGGATTTCAACCAACCAAGTACTCATTTCAATGCAAAGAGCTTGGAGTTCAGATGCAGCTTATTCTAACCAAGGTCAAGGTCATGGGGATGAAGAACAAAGCAAGAGTGTTGTGCACTGTCACAGGACAAGAAGAGGAGGGTGTGGGTGGAGCTGGGACAGGTATTCAGGAAGAGATAACAAGCTGACCTCCATTCTACAAGGAGACAGTGGGAGAGAGGATTCTGTTGATGAGATCGCTCTGATTGATCCGAGCTAGATTAAATACAGAAGGAAAGAATCATTTATTGCTACTTATCTATTTTAGGATTTCTTCAGTAAATCTGACCCATTTCTGGAAATTTTCCGCATGAATGACGATGCAACTCAGCAGCTCGTGCACCGGACTGAGGTAAGAAGTCATCTCTGGGCACACTATCTCATCTCCTAAGATGATAAAATGGCCTGTCTTGAGAAACACCTTGTATCTCTTACTGTCTGTAAATACACATTGGGGCCTGGGCTCTTCACTGTCCTCAAGATGACTCTCTGCCTTTTTACTTGTGTTTATTATTATTATTATTATTATTATTATTATTATTATTATTATTATTATTATTGTTATTTTATATGTTCAGAGGAAAGATCCCCCAACCCCAATTTTCTACTGTTGACCTTCAACACAGCTCGCCAGCAACTTATTGATAATAACAATATGAATACTAGCTAACATTTAATGAGAATAATCAGGGTATCAAACATTGCCCTAAGAGATTTAAACATATCACATTGTTTTATTTACATCTCACAATCCTTCGATAGAGTTATTATTATTATTATTATTATTATTATTATTATTATTACCCCCACTGACAGTTGAAGAAGCTGAACTTTAGGACTTCACAGTTAGCAAAGATAGAGCTGACATCTGCACTGAGGTGGTGTGATTCTGAGCATCACTGTAATTTTGGAAACCAATCAGCTTTCCCAGGAGTGTGGTCAGACTTGGCATACTAACAGCTTTCCTGTCCCAAGAGCCACATGGTTGAGCTATATTCCCTCCTGTGCCAAACCTTATCCCTCCCCAACCTAACCCTTGTTACCAACTCACTCACTCTCTCTCTCTCTCTGTCTCTTTCACCCTCCCCCCCACACACATGGCAGCCAACCCCAGTCTCTATTTTTATTTATTTATTTTTTTATGTAACTCCTACTAATTTTATTCATCTATTTTTTATTGGATGTATTCGTGTTAGAAAAATACATTCACACACTCTTGTTGCCCTCTCCACCGGGTTTCCCACCACCCTCACCTCACAAATCTTTGGAATTGGAAATTTTGTATACATTCGTAGCATCATTTCTATTATTACATTCTTTATGAATGCCAGCCCTTCCCTGATCCCCCTCGGTCACTCCCCTGGAGTTCTGCTCATCTACATGACATTGCTCTTAGTGCCAAATATCTGTCTGTCTCCCACATATAAAAGAGAACACACATCTACCTGTTCTTTGGGACTGGGTATATTCACTTAGCATAATATTCTCGTTTCATTCATTTTCCTACAAATGGTATGACTTTTTTCTTGTTCATAGCTGAGTAAGATTCCATTGTGTGTATATACCATGTGATCCATTCATCTAGGCTGGTTCAATAATTTGGCTATTGTATATTGTGCTACTATGAACATGGATATGCATGTATGATCATAACATTCTGATTTTATTTCCTTTGGGAAGATGCCAAAGGTGCTATCCCTGGGTCATATGGTAGTGCCATTCCCAATCTCCTGATATTTAAATTTAGTTTACTTGCAATTCAATTCAGGAGAGATTTGGTAGTGCATTACTGAGAAGAAAATGGAATAACTGTGGTGAACAGCTTGGAGCTAAGAGAAGATCTCATCGTGTATATATACCAGTAGTAGGGTCAAGAAGGAAGAGTCCCTCTCCATTTTCATGGGGTGATGGGGGAGTGCCATGTTCCCACCACCCCACACTAAAAATCCAATTCCATTCTTAGGGGACTACTTCCTGCCATTCTGGGGTAGACAAAAAATTAAACAGTCTTGGATGGGCAGCTTTGGCTATTATCTGACACAGAGTTGGCATCTAATAAAATGTTTTTAACAAGAGAATGGATAAATGAAGAGAGGGGGGAAAAAAAGAATAAAGCATGGCCACCCCATGCTGGAGAACAATGTGGTTCTCTGGAACTTAATACCTTGGGAATACACTGAAGTGTAGCTAGCACAGTTGCCCTGAGGGACCACTCATCACCACCACCACACAGTCTTCTTTATGCATAAAGATTCCTTTGTTGAAGTAAACTCTGGGGAAGAATTAAACTTTAGTGTGAACTAGTAGTGGTGTTTATTCATGCTTTTGCTCTAGACAGTGAATGGGGGTTTTAATTGTAGAGAAGGGACTTCTTCTCCCACCAAATCTTCCTTTCCTTTGCTCCTTACAGCATTCCTCTTCTCTTATGATATCAGTCAAGTCTCCCATTCCCAAGAATCTCTAGAACTTTCCTCCTTACCCCAATACTGAGGGTTTGCTGGAGTCTCATGGGAAGCAGTGATTAAGTTGGGTGTGGTGGTACACATTTGTAATTGCACTACTAGGGAGTCTGAGACAGGAGGACCCCAGGTTTCCAGCCAGCCTCAGCTACTTAGTGAGGCCCTCTGCAACTTAGTGAGACCCTGCCTCAAAATAAAGAATAAAAAATAGGACTGGGGGTGTAGCTCAAAGGTAGAATGACACTGGGTTCAATCCCTAGTACTGCAAAAAAAAAAAAAAAAAAAAAAAACCAGTAGTGATTATAAGCTGGGTATGGTGGTGCATGCCTGTAATACCAGTACTTAGGAGGCTGAAATAGGAGGATAACAGGTTTGAGAACAGCCTCAGAAACTTAGCTAGACTCTCAGCAACCTAGTGAGACCCTATCTCAAAACAAAAAAATAGCTGGGCATGGTGATGCACACTTGTAGTCCCAGTACTTGGGAGGCTGAGACAGGAGGACCCCAGGTTCACAGATAGCCTCAGCAACTTAGTGAGGCCCTCCACAATTTAATGAGACCCAGTTTTAAAATTTAAAATGAAATAGGGCTGAGGTATAACTCAGAGGTAGAATGCCCATGGGTTCAAGCCCCAGTACCACAAAAATAAATAAACAAATATAAATAAATAAATAAATGAATGAATAAATAAATAAATAAATAAATGGATTGGGGCTATAGCTCAGAGGTAGAAAGTCCCTGGGTTCAATCCCTAGAAACCTTCCCCTCCTAAAAAAGAATGAAATGATGATCATAAAACTTTCCAGTGAGCCAAGCAATATAACATTAATTGTTCCTATTGCTTATGAAGTAGATACAAAATAAATACCAGGTAATACTATTCTCTTGGGGAAATCAAACACATATATGTGCACAACATACATGTATGTGCAAACACAGATTTTAAATTTCAGAGGAAATCTCTAGTTTAAGTTTTTGACCTACTATTGAGTTTTTCAGATCTGTTACAATGAGACATCTTCACTTCCTAGCATTTCCATTAAAAAGAAAGAAATTAAAATTAACCCAAGCAATTTTATCTAATTTTCCTTCTCTTTATCACTTTGATCATCCTCAGGGGATCAGGAGACAAGACAAAAGCATACAGGAGCATTATTTCTCTACTTTAGCACATTAAAATAAATTTAATAATGAGTCCGTGATCTAATCAACAATTCATATTATATTAAGGAATTCAATAGAAAAAGGAATCACTTACAAAATAATTATGTTATTGGGGGTAGAGAATTAATTTTTTTAAACACTGAGGGTTCCACTAACTAAAAACTTCATAGGAAGAAAACTCAATATGACAGAATTCCATTTAACTTTATTTGTATATCCCTAGAGTAATGGTTCTCAAACTTTACCCATGAGAATCAACTAGGAGACCCACCTCCAGAGAGTCTGCCAGTAGACCTGGGTGGAGCTCAAGATTTTGTGTTTTATGAAGTTTCTGCCAGGTGTGGTGGTGCACGCCTATAATCTCAATACTTGGAAAGCTGAGACAAGAGGATTGCAGGTTCAAGGCCAGCAAGTAGCAAGGCCCACCACAACTTAGTGAGACTCTGTTTCAAAATATAAAATAGGGCTGGGGTGCAGCTTGGAGGTAGAATGCTTCTGGGTTCAATCCACAGTACCACAAGGAGGAGGGGGAGAAGAACGAGGATGATGAGAAAGAAGAGGATGGAGGAGGATAAAGAGGAAGAGAAGGAGGGGGGGAGGAAGAGGAGGAATAGGAGGAGGAGGAGGAGGAGGAAGAGGAGGAAGAGTAGGAGAAGGAGCAGTTGTTCCATGTGTTATAGCACCTGCTGATCCAGGAACCTCACTTAGGAACCCTGCCCTAGAGTATACACTGCAATGCTGGATACAGAACAGTCACTAAGACATGCTGAACCAAGCTGAAGTCTTTGTACCGTCATGGCAGGATATGTCTTTGCTTCTATGACCTTCTAGACTGCTTTTTAAATGGTTTCCCTACACTATAGACTTAGTTTGTAATCTGAAAAGCTGTCCTGTTGAGTCTTTCCAGGATATTCTAATTGAGATGGTGATGAGTTTCTAGAATGCTCATCACCATTCTAGAAAAATGCTTCTAGAAATTTCTGTGGCTTAACAATTTTGATATGACCGATAGACACAAATGGCCGAAAATCATTCAATTATTTAGCAGTAGAATTGTCCTGCCAGACCCTCTACCTTTGCCAAGAGCCTTTACATCTGCTGACCCCAGGAGAAGGGAATTGATGTCATAGGATGGATGGTCCTGTAGAATTGGGGGTCCTTGATCAACGGCCAGAGGCAGCCTCATCTCCTTAATTCTAGCCCTTTGGATATGGAAGAGACCATCTGCAGTATCTACATGCTGGGCAATATTACTGTCATTATCCATGCCATGTCAGCCAAGTCAGTGACCACAGGAATCCTGCTCATAATGACCAGCTTTGTGGGTACCCTGAAAATATTGTCTTCCCCAGGTTTTCATTAAGGCACCTGTTCCGACAACTGTCCTTTCCACGAGCACCACAATGGCTTTTCGAACAGTTTTTATGTTGAGATGTGAAATGTCAAGCATCTCCGCCTTCAATCACCACTCTTCTCTTTCTTTCCCCAGGTTGTCATGAATAACTTAAGCCCAGCCTGGAAATCATTTAAAGTGTCAGTAAATTCTCTATGCAGTGGAGATCCAGACCGCCGGCTGAAGGTCAGAAATCTGTGTCCAAGAAATGTGATTTCTTAAAATATACTTAACCTTCCTCTTTTTCTTCCTGTGAATGTTGGCAGACCCCAAATTTTCTATACGACTTATTCAGTCCTCTCACCTTTTAGCATCCGAGTGGAAGAAAGAAGGTATTTCTTCTGCTAGGGCTATCAAAGCTCATGCAATGGCCCTAAATAAATTCTAATTGTGTAATGTCAAGAGACAAAGCCTATGGCTTCTCAGAACAAAACTTTGGCAACAACTTCTGGGTATAATAGAAAATTATTAAAAGAAAACAAAATATTTCTGTATCAATTATCTATTGTTGCCTAACATACTACCCCCAAAACTTAGTAGTTTGAAATAGTAACCGTTTGTTCAGCTAATGACTCTGCACATTGGCAAATTGGGCTGAGCTGAGCTGAATGGTGTTTAGGTTGGTCTTGCTTGGAATCAATCGCCCAGGCAGTTGCCTTCGGCTGCCCATGGTCAGGGTGTCTCTGCTTCAGGGGATTGGCAGGAGGTCACCTGGAATGATTGGTGTGGTTGGGCCTTCTTATGGTTTAGATATGGCGTGTTCCCTGGAAGAGCTCATGTATTGATGTTCAGTGGTGATATAATTAAATCATGAGGGTTCTAATCCTATCAATGATGAGTTCATTGATGAATAAATGGATTTGTTGGATGGAAATGTAGGCAAGTAAGATGTGACTGAAGAAGGTAGGTCACTTGGGTGTAGCCTTGGGAACTATACATTTGTTCCTCATCCCCTCCCATGGCCCTCTCTCTCTCTGCTTCCCACCTTCATTCCTGAAGTCTGCAGACTTCACCATAATTAACATGGACCAAAACCTCTGACATCTCCAGAACTATGAGCAAATAAATCTTTCCTCTTCTAAGTTATGATCATCAGGTATTTTGAATCATAGCAGTGATAAAGCTGACTGGAACAGGTCATATGACCTTCACCATCCTGCAGGCTAGCTTGGGCTTGCATATACAGTGAACTTTGGGTTCAAAGAAGCAAAAATAGAAGGTGCAAGACCTCCTTGAAGCTTGGGCTCATAGCCGACACAAGATCACTTCCTCCACCATGTTCTAAGCCAAAGCAAGTCATATGACTATTTCAGATTCAAGGGTTGGGAGAGAGATTCCACCTTTTGATAGGGGGAGCTGCAATGTATTGTTGCCATTTTTCCAATCTGTCACAAATGGCTTTGAGCACCATGGGAACGCAGGAGTGGGGAGAAAAGATGCATTGAGAGGGTCAGGAATCACCAAAGAGAGATAAAGGGCTGAATGGCAGAAGTAGAATCCCAGAGACATTCTGTATGGGTCAAGGTCTGGCCCTTCCTCCACCTTAGAAGCCTAAAGCTTCCATGTTGCTAAGGCTCCAGCGTTGACTCAATAAATCCAGGGTGACTAAGCAACTCACAAGAGACGGGTGCCTATAAATCTAAATGCCAACTTATTAATTTTGATTAATGTTGAAGGTCAGTGAGAAACAGGACCGTGGAGCTGGCTCAGCAGTCACACCACATTTTGTGGTGGGCCATCTATGGGGAAGAGAGTCATCAGAAGGTGACTGCTATTGTCCAAGAGCAGAGCCAGGGATGCTAGTCAATGGAGACTGTCGATGACTTCAGATTCCGAAAACCAGGGCATCCACCTCAACAATGGGCACAATGGTCTATTAGAGTAAAGACTCCCCAGAAAGTTTGAGGCCAGCGCCGGGGATGTTTGCCTTCATAACTTTATGGGTTCCTCTTCCCATAGACCTTGTTCTGATGGATAAAATTCCTTTGGCTTGTCATTGTTATTATTCAGGTTAGAATTCCATCCGGTTGGTTAGTCCCAACCTCTTTAAGGTGACTTTATGTGTCTATGCTTAAACTCATTCTGTGTGGACCTTGTATTTGACGTCTCCGTGGACAGGTTTACCTCCATGTTCTTGAAGAGCAAACCAGAGCAGTACCCAGTCTCACTTATAAAAGTCAAAGTAGTTCAAGACTCAACCCCTACTGTAAACTGTTTTGTGCCAATATCAGAATTACTGGCCATCTGAATCTTCAGGTGGGAGTCTCCTAGGCAAAGTGTCCAAGAAGAGCTACGGCTTCAAGCATGGTGTGGTAGATGTCACCTATGGTCTGGGCAGCACTATCCCATTCCCAGGGGGGATCACTGTCCCCTTCTAGCCAGAAGGGAAATAATATCTCCTTTAGTTATAGATGAGGTTTGTCCAGGGGAGTTATAAAATGGATAAAAGATTTCCTATACTTGAATTAATAAAAAATTATTCAATAAAAGAAGCAATTTTCAGCCTTTTGAGTGCTTTATGGAGGAATAAGTGACAAGGGTCAGTAAAAGAGATGGCTGGTCAGTTGGATGGATGGCTAGACAGACAGATGAATAGAGACAGATAAGCAGACAGACATAGGAAAGAGGCAGAAATAAAGAGAGAGAAATAAAGAAAAGGAAGAATGTAAAAAGACAGAAAGAAAGAATAGAGGGGAAAGAAAAGATGGAAGGATGGAAGGATGGAAGGGAGGAAGGAGGGATCGGAGTTTCTCAGTAGGCTCACTATTGACAATTTGGATTTTACTGTGGAGGGCTGGCCTGTGTATTAACAGCATTCCTGGCTTCTAGATGCCAGTAGTGTCTCACCCCCAGCTCCCCCTACACACTTAGACATTCTCCCCCACAGCCTTCCCTCCCTCCCTCTGTCAGCTGGACAATCAAAAGTGTATTCAGACATAGCTAAATGTTCCCAGGAGGATAAAATCACTTTCAATTAAGAACCACTGGTATAGATCAATGGGTTTCAGACTTGTGATCCATCCAGATTACCTGGAGGCCTTGTGGGAACACGTTGCCTCACCCCCAGCTTTCGATCCAGTAGGCCTGGGGCGGGCCTGGGGATCTGTATTCCTAACGAGTTCCCAGGTGCTGCTAATGCTGTGGTCTGGGGCTTGCCCTTTGAGAAACCCTGGAGTAAAACTCTGCTTCTTTCCTTAAAGCTCCTCCATTGCCTGGTGCTCACACAACACTCCTCCCTCCTTGCTTCCTTCTGCTACCTTTTCTCCTCCCCGTGCTCATCCCCACGTGGCCCTCTCCCCAGCCTGCAGGGGTTCACTCACACCATTCTCGCTGCCTCGTTCATTCTTCCACTTTTCCCAGAGTGCGCTGCTATCCTGTGGGTCTCTTACATCTGCTCCCACCTCCAGAAGGCCTTCCTGATTTCTGCAGCATCCGTTGGGTGCTTTCTTCCACTGGAATGCTGTTCCACATCGCTGAAGATGGGTGTGTATGTCTCTGCCTCCCCAGCCAATACTCTGTCCTGCCCAGTTTGCTCCTTCAGGGTAGGAAACACTTTGCGTGCTGCATCTCCAGGTGTCCAGCACAGTGCTTGGCCCAGGTCAACTCCTGGCAACTGTTTCTGGAATGACTGTGTGGAAGAGAGTGGGAGGCGCAGAGAGGTCAACAGGGCGCGCCTGAGCCACCCACCGAGACGCCAATATTGCCTCTCAGCTGCTCGCAATGACCAGAGGCACATAGATTTCCTGTATGGCCCTTTATTTGTAGTTATTTTATTTATTTATTTATTTATTTATTTATTTATTTATTTATTTATTTATTTATTTATTTTTGCCACAAAGACTACTGTGAAATTCTCATAAGACCTTCTTGTCCAAAATGAAGTGGTACCATATTGTTAGGCCAAAAGCTCTGTCCATATAGGTATTATTCTCCCCCCACCCCCAAAATAGAAAGTGACTAAAAAAAAAACCTCTGTAAAGCTAGATTTTTAAATCTTAGAAAAAGTTTAGCAAAGAGGTCTTCATCCCAATAAGGCTTGATAACTTTCTCATTTCAGATACACCTCAATGCCAAGCTTAAATGACTTTTTTGTGGTGGTTGTTGCTTTATTTTGTACTTCTTTTTTATGGGAAAAGGCAAAAGAACATTTCGGTAATTTTTTTTTCCAAAATTGATTTTGGAAACATTTGAAATACATGAAATAGATGGCATGATACCCACCATGCCCTTTTTACAGCTTCAATAGTTATTAATCATGACCAATTTTATGTCATTCATTCCCCCAAGCACCCATTTCCCTTCTTCCTCTCCCCACCACGGGGTCATTTTGAAACAAATTCAAACCAGGGCCAACTCATCCATTAAGTACAGCAAGCGCAGAATCAGAACCCATAATTTTTGGTGGAAGCACACAGAAATGTTCTAGTTTCTTTCAAAATCATAAAGGAAGTGCACTTGTAAGATTGAATAAAATGTTTTCCTTTTTTTCTTACATCAGAAAATGATGACTTTTTAGGGTCCATAAAAATTTGTTGTGGTGAAAGGTACCCATGAAAGCAGATGTTGACTGGGACCAATGAAAAGTCGTAACATGGCCCTGTCTCAAACATCATTATTGCCTCATCTGAAAGTGCTTCAGTATGTACTGCCAATAGATAAAGAATCTTTCTATAAACACAACTATGAAGCCATCATCATACCCAAGAATATTAAGTATGCATTTTTAATACCATCCAGCATTCTGCCATTACTCCTATTTGCCTGGTCCTCTTTAAATAAGTGGTTTTCATGCGTCTGTTTTTATTTTATTTTTCTACCTTTTTAAAGAATTTTTTATTGGTGCATTGTAATCATACGTCTTTGTTAGGTACAAGCTGGTAAAGGCATACATTTAGACCAGGTCCAAGCATTGCATTTGGATGAGATGTCTCTGTAGTCTTCTTAACTTGGATAGCCCTCTCTCTCTCTCTCTCTCTCTCTCTCTCTCTCTCTCTCTCTCTCTCTCTCTCTCTCTCTCTCTCTCTCTCTCTCTCTCTCTCTCTCCCTCTCTCTCCCTCCCTCTCTCTCTCTCTCTCTCTCTCTCTCTCTGTTGCAGAGTGCCTCACTAAGTAGCTGAGGCTGGCCAGATCCTCCTGTCTCAGCCTCCCAAGTACTGGGATTACAGGCATGCGCTCCCACACCTGGCTCTCTCCCTCTTTTTATTTGTTTCCTTGTGTTTCCCTTAATGGAGAAACCAGGTTGGTTTTTCCTGTAGTATTTCTCACATTCTGC
Organism: Graphiurus murinus; assembly: GCA_004027655.1. NCBI lineage: Eukaryota > Metazoa > Chordata > Mammalia > Rodentia > Gliridae > Graphiurus > Graphiurus murinus. Next base: position 12,282 of record PVLC010018356.1, on the reverse strand, counting down.
GTTTCCTATAAGTGAAGATTCTCGATCAGATTCAGGGTATGTTTTCTGGCAAGAATGCCTGCAGTGTTATTAAGAATTCATGGGGTTTTTTAATACAAGCATTTCAGTCTATTTCAGTTATTATTATTTCCTTGAAATGTTGAATTGTTCTACATTTGACCAATGAAACGCCCTTTAAGTTGGCTCTTATGTTCTCTTGACATGAACCCAGTATAGTAGTATTTAATCGTTTCCTTGCTTTCTGGAATGAATTTTTGAAATTCATGAGTTTTGCAATTTTACAATTCTCTCCATTCTATGGATGTCTCTCCCTGTAGTTAAACCTCTAGCCCATACAACTTTAAGATTCATTTGTTTCATTTTGTTTTCAAGTTTGGGGAATTTTTTCTTCAGGTTTACTTTGTTACAATTATAAAGAAAAATATGAACATGGTTCCAAAGTCAAAATCACAAAACAAAGTATTCTGGAAAGTCACCTTCTGTTCCTGTTCCTTCATATAGGGAATTACCTTGCAGTCGATTTTAATACCTGGTAGAGCTGTTCCCTCCTACTTCTTTATTCCTTGTCTTTTAAGCATTTCCTTGGATATTTGGCTTGATCCTTGTTTCTGTTATAAACAACTTGTCTAGTATCTGGGGATGGGAGAAGACTTGATGACATTTTCATTGAGATTGCGTTAAATTTGTAAATTAAGTGAATTTCCTCTTTTTAATACTTCCTTCCTAACCCAGAACATCACATGTCTATCTATTGGTTTAAGTCTCCTCTTTTGTAAGAGTGATTGATATTTTTCCAGTTCAGAACATTTATTTTTAAGTTTATGTCTAATTAGTTTTCTTAATTGTTATTTATTTTGCTATTGTAAACAGAAGCATTAACCTTTCTAATGGACTGTGGTTCACATATATAAAGATCATCATATTTTGTTTCCTTAAACTGCTATTTTATTAATCTCTCTTATTGATAGTAGTTATTCAATAACTTAGGGGCCTTTATAAACACATAATCATATCATCTGAAAATTGAGATAGTTTTTTCCCTACCTCTTATGGTTCTAGTTATTTCTCTTCTCTAATTGCACAAGCGAATACTCCCAGTAGAATGTTAAGTAGTAGTGGCGATATAGGACATTATTCATCATTGTAGTGGGAAATCCTACAGCAAAAGAGGTACGTTTTTTAAAAGGAACTCTGAAGGTTTCATAAGCCTGGTGCTTTCTCATCTATGTCTACTAAATTCCTGTGCTATTAAAACCTGGTGCTATGGTGCATGCCTGTAATTCCAGCAAGTTGGAAACCTGAGGCAAGAGGATCAAAAAGTTAAGACTACCTGGGCAACTTAGTGAGACCCTGTCTTAAAATAAAATAATTTAAGGAAGAGCTGGGGATACAGCTCTGTGGTAGAGTGCCCCTGCTTTCATTTTCAGTACCGCAAAAATAAAAACAAAAACAAAAAAAGATCCTACAATGTTAAACGCATTTAAATGTTCAGAAAGAATTCTTATTTTAATGCAACCTTAGAAACAAATCATAGTATAGTAAAATGTCTTCTGACCTATTTAAAAGACAGTATACGACTTCCTGAATAGATTTGGGATTATAGTTAATATGAATGATTTAATGAAGTTACATATTATTTCTATGGAATATTAGAGTTAATAATGTCCTTATCAAAATCATAATTTTACTCACTTCTAACCATACTGTGAGACCAATTCCATGTTCATCATTTTACAAATGAATAGACTGAGGCTTAAAAACCCATGATGTGAAATGCCAGATCTAGTACTCTATTGTTTGCACTGCACAACCTGTCTTTTGTTGTATTTCATTTTATTTATTAGGGAATAAATCATCTCCATAAGCATATCCCATGACCCTTTCAACCAAAGTATTTTATCATCATAGCATTTAACAGAAAAAAAAACATCTATATGTAACATAGTTCATGAAGCCTGAGACACTATCAATTATTCAATGAACCATTAAAGACAAAAATGCTCTCAATAAAAACTGTAGCTCAGTGCTCGCTTATCAATGAGTGCTTAATAAGAAAATACAGACCTCTTAGATTCAGTAAAATATGTTATTAATCATCTCCTTCAATTTGATCGATACATTTTTAATAGGCAATGCACACTTTTAGAAGGTAGTGCTGATGTTCAGAATAGCTTCTTTCAGATTTGGGAGTGGGGGAGGTGGTCTTACAGATGAAGAGGATAGGAGGATATCATCAACGAGAAATTTATTAACACCATACTTGTCCTAGTATTGAAAGAAAAAACGTTGCCAGAACAATTTGACTCACACTATTTAGGTACCTGGAGACTTTAATCACATATGTTTAAAGGACATTTTCTATCTCCTTCTCTAATATCTAAACCACACAGGTGACTTGGAGACTCCTCTGCAAAAAGTTCAACTGGTATTTTCTATGTAGGGTTTATTGAAACAGGTACCTTGAAAGGGATCTAAAGTGATAGGGAAGAGGTGCTTATGCAGGAGAGTGACACAGGTTCTTAATCGGGTCATGTTATTAATTGACACATCCAAGACATAACCAGGCAGAAGGAAGTAGCAAAAGAGGAGAAAGAGCCCTCCCTGAAAGTCAGACTAGAACTAATGCCCAGGAACTCGTGAAGGGATGAGAGGAGGTCCAAACACAAGTTGAGAGCAATCGACTCATGACATTGTCACCCACAATTCATCTTGTGTCTTTCGGCCTTCCCTCTCGGGCTGCCATGGCTGACTGATTTAAAACAGCTATATTTATGAGATACCTTTGGACCTCCCAAAGTTGGACTCCTGGCCAATCAGAAAAGGACGCTGCTGAATCAGAATCCCAGGTCAGTGGCCCTGACATCTTCGTCTTAATGACTCCCATAAACAAGGCTGGTGACGCCACTTGCCAAGGACACGCTGGGAACTACTGTCCTCTTATTGGCCCTGTTGATCTGGCTAACTTGCTGCTGGTGCCTCCTTTAGGTAGTTCACCATTTTTTCTGTCTCCTTACCTCAAAGTTTAGTATATATATATATATATATATATATATATATGTGTGTGTGTGTGTGTGTGTGTGTGTGTGTGTGTGTGTGTGTGTGTGTACATTCTGTTGTTGACTTTATACAAAACCCTTAGCATTTGTCCTTTAATTATGCCCAACTATCTATGTCTTCCCTGTCTCATGTGTGACCAGGCGACCTTGAATTAAAATTGTATTTTCTCCCCCAAAGACATGGTTTTTGCTTTGGACTCTCTGAGTCAGACTGACACACAACTGGCAAATGGACCTGACTTTCCAAGTGCGCTCTTAAGAGTTTACCATGAACCTTCCCCCGTTATGCCCAGCCCCATGTGACTCAGCTCCTGGGTCCTTATATGCCTGTTATTTTGTGTCTGATCCTTTAGATTTAATTGGTATGTTTGTTTCCTTCCTCTTTCATGCTGATTTTCTCTAACAAACTTTCTGGCTCCCACTGGTTGAAAAGGAAGAAACTCTATCCCAGTTCCAACTCCCAGATCTCAGTCACTGAAAGTAGACCCAATTCAACCTCATAAAATCCCAAATCCATATCCATAGCAAGGGCTTCAATCATTAGATACCCTATGGATTATTTCAGCCTTTCCTGATTCCTGGTGCAAAACACAGGTAGTTTGAAATGAGAAGTCCATAACCAACCCTGTCCAGTATTGTTAGAAACATTTGTAATAACTGAGTGTGATGGTATACACCTGTAATCCCCGTCCTTGGGAGACTGAGACAGAAGGACAAGAGGTTTGAGGCCAGCTTCAGCAACTTAGCAAAACCCTCAACAACTCAGAAATGTCCTGTTTCAAAATAAAACGTAAAACAGAGCTAAAGATGTAGCTCAGAGGTAGAATGCCTCTGGGTTCAATCCTCAGCAGGAGAGAGAGAGAGAGAGAGAGAGAGAGAGAGAGAGAGAGAGAGAGAGAGAGAGAGAGAGAGAGAGAGGAAAGGAAAATCCCTGTAATGAAAAAAATCTGAAATTCTCAGACAGTTGAAGCAATTGTACTTCCATCCCCACTGCCATATAATTATTGGGGAGGGGGGCTGGGATGGTTCATGATACTCTTACATTTTGCTGAAATCTGTTAAAATTCCTATATGGCTTTCTCGACTCAAGGACTTCTGGTTTTATGCCTGTCAATAGTTCACTCTGCCTAACTATTCAGGAATTTGCCAGAGGATTTCAGACTCATCAAATTGTGTCTCTATTGGATTAGCCATGGCCCAGGAATTCTTGACTCCTCTTAAGTAAATGGCTCCCTTTAGCCCAGCAGGCAACCTGTCCTGACATCTGGAATGGATGCTGTGGTATGAAAAAGCAATGGTCAGATTAAAGAATGTTAAATCATGCAAGAATCAAGAAGGCTTCCAAATTGAGAGGAAAATTACATATTCTCTTCATTTTAATAATTCTTCCTTGTCATTATTGTTATCCCCTGATGAGGAATTCAAGAGTGTGCTTTAGAAAAAATTGCGTAAGATTACACAGCTAAATTAGCACAGTCAGTTTAAACTCAAGTCCCTCATGATTCTTTGTCTCTGCTCTGAACTGTTAAAAGACAGCTAATATTTACTGAGCTCTTCCCAGGTATCAGGAAATGTGCTGGAACTGGAACTTTGCTTAAATCTCCTCATTCAATCCTATAATCATCCCAGGTTAAACCATCCTGCAGTAACCAAGAACTCTTCTATACTAGAAGTTTATTTCTTGCTTATACAACAAAGGGAAATTTTTTTTAATCAATGTCTGCCTCCCTCTCATGAAGTGATTTAAGAACCCAGGTTGTATCTCTCTTGTGGCTCCTCCATACCTCAGGGCCTCATTTTCATTTGCATCTGGTAGACAATAGATAAATGTGGAAAAGGATCTCTTTTTAGCTGAAAGTAACACTTGGCCCTGCCGCCTGCATTCCGGTGAGTAGAAATCAGTCACATAACCACACTGAGCTGCAAGGGAAACGGGGAAGGTGGTCTAGTTGGATGCCCAGAAAGAAACATAAGTCAATTTTTGTGACCAGCTAGCTGACTCTTCCACAGAGAGACACAGTTATTATCTCAGTTTGCGAGTGAGAAAACCAAAGCTCAGAAAAGGGAAATAACGTACCTAAAGTCCCAAAGCTCAGAAGTGGCATGGGCAGACTAAAGTCTCATTTTGAAAACGGAACTTCACACCAGCATCATCTGATAAAACTTTGTGTGATGATAGATTTTCTGTCTCACCACTCACAGGTGGCCAGACTGATCTTCCCCTGACCTCTTCCCTTTCCCTTTAAGCCTCCTTCCTATTTTTATCCTCCCATACTGACCCTGTCCCTTTTTCTTTCTCCAAAAAATACCATTCTTTTCATCCACCAAGAAGAAAGAAAATTCCATGCCTTCATACCTTCATATGTCAAACCCTTCTGCTAATAGAAGCCCTTCTCCTCTGCCAGGTGTGTGTGTGTGTGTGTGTGTGTGTGTGTGTGTGTGTGTGTGTGTGTGTGTTATTGGGAATTGAACCCAACCCAGGGGTGTTCTACCTCCTAGCTATACCCCCAGTCCTATTTTATTTTTCATCTTGAAATAGGCTCTCACTAGGTTGCAGAGGCCCTCACTAAGTTGCTGAGGCTAGCCTCGAACCTGTGATCCTCCTGTCTCAGCCTCCCAAGTATTGGGATTATAGATGTGCACCACCACACCCAGCTCTCTGGCAGTCTTCAGTGAAACCAAAGTGTGAGGGATGGTGTCTCCTACAAATGGGGTTAGTAGTAGGTGGTTAGAAGTCAAGGTAACTTTTTGATCCTTGAGAATCAGGTCTGATTCTCTCAGCTTCTAAAAACAGAGCCGATTTTGCTAAAGCTAGTGCTGTTTTTTGTTTTGTTTTTTCTTTTTTCAGGGAAACAAAACAAGCTGTCTTTCCATTACAAAGAATCTTAGGAGACAATGTCTGATGGGTGTACAGGTTCAGTGAGGAATTTGAGAAAGTCCTGGTGATAGATGATAGTATTGGTGACACAATGCCACAGAGCTGCACACCTAAAAATGGTGAAAGTGGCCAGTTTTATGTTATATAGCATTTACCACAATAAAAAAATAAATAAGTAAAAATCTTCCTGTTAATATGACTTTGAACTTACTCCTTGTAAAACAACTATCTAGCTGGGCATGGGGGTGCATGCCTGTAATCTCTGTACTTGGGAGGCTGAGACAGGAGGATCGCAGGTTCGAGGACAGCCTCAGCAAGTAGTGAGACGTGCAACAACCTAGTGAGACCCTGTTTCCAAATAAGAAATAAAAATCGGAATGGGGGTGTAGCTCAAAGGTAGATTGCTTCTGGGTTCAATCCCCAGTACCAAAAAAAAAAAAATTTAAAAAACTATCTGAGATTATTGTCCAAAGAAGTGTGTGTGGCTCTTTTCTAAAACTGACATGCTTTGTCCATTGTGCCTCTTTCCTTCCGTAAGCTAGAATACGTCTGGAAGCTCCCAAGAGATTCTTTCTGCCTCTCAAGTTCCTGTGTCAGAAATTCTTGTGGGTGGAGGGGAAGTTCCTTCTTTGCCCAACCATTATGACCAAAGAACACAATAGAGGTGGTACAAACTGGCCAAATGATTTTATTGGAAAAGCTGTCCATGGTCATGCTGTGTCTTTGACCATCTGTCAAGACAGAGAGTCTCTCTGTCAGTCTTCAGTTCAAAAACTATTTCTGATGAAATTTCCTTTGGAAAACTCCTTGCAATTTTCAGAGCATCAAATAGAAGCGAGTCAGGGTCCTGGTAAAATCTCTAGATGAGAGTAGAGAAGGTGCCCTCTTGTCCTCTGGAGGGGCATGGGCCTCATGGCAAGAACACCCACTTCAACAAACCTCCATTGCTGTGCCTAGAAGCAGTTTCCTTGTGTTAATTTAATCTGTCCCTGGCCCAGTTCTGCACTGAAAATTGATAGGTAACCAGCTTCTGGGGAGATGCTTGAGGAAAAATGGATGAAGTTGCTTGATCATGGAGAGGAGGAATATTCTGAGTGGAAATTCTGAGAATCTCCTGATACAGCTTTGTAGAAGAACTCAAATTGCTTTGTTGAAATCATGCCACATGCTGGTAACATTGGCGATGCTGGATGCTTCCTCTTGCATTTATGTATGTATGTATGTATGTATGTATGTATGTATGTATGTATTTACTTGCTTGTTTGTTGATGTGATTCACTTCATTTCTTGTGCCACTTCTTAACACTAAAACTGAAAAAAAAATTGCCTCAAGATCTGACCTTGTATTTCACACATTTGGAAATGCTGTTCTGAGCCTACCTTGGACAAGAGGAAGGCCTTTGTGAACTGGGTTGACTTCTCATGAGCCCTGTGCATTGAGTCAGCTTCTGCAGGGCATGCAGCTTCTCTCCCACATTTTAAATATTAAATAGGAATGTGTTTAGAAAGAAAGAAAAATCACCATCTGTAGCCATCCTGGGCATTTCTTTCTGGAAAGCATTTTAATAGAATCATCCAATAAAACATGAGGAGAGCTGTCTCCCAGAAAGAAGTCCGGCCTTTGTAAAGAGAAAGTTCTTGAGGGCAAGAGAAATGACCCTGTCTTAGGTGCTTGGCAAAAAGATCATGGAGGTCCTTTGGGAGCTGGAGGAGGCATCAGTATCTCCTTCTGAAACCCCACCTGTCTGCAAAGTTCTTGGGCTTCCAGAAGAGGGTTGTGGAAGGCCAAGGTTTCGTTTATGCAGAGAACATGAAACAAACATCAAGGAAAACCAAGTCAATTGACTCCATAAGGCATGCATTATTTGCGCTCTGAGGACATGGGACTTACCTTCTTGTTTATGACCTTGAACTCACTGCAAAAGAGCCCAAATGCCTTTGGACTATCCCAATAGAGAAAGTTAGTATGATGATCACCCCCACCCCTGCCCCATGCAATTAGAGAGAAACAAATGAGAGATGAAGCGAGATCTCCTTGTGTTGCCTGCAGAGGTTACTCATGCTGGACAGCTCCAGCCAGGATCCTCTTTTATTGATATAGGGACTCAGCTTTGTCCAGTCACAGAGGTGACTAGAAGAATTGATGCATGTGAGAGGCAGTTGCAAAAGTCAGAAAGCCAATATAGTAATTTGCAAAAATAAAATCACAAAAGTGAATAAACTGATTTGACAAAAACTATAATCCTCAGGCTCCTTACCAAGAATCCCTTAGCTGTTAAATGGATTTTTATTAAGCAAAATTAGTGACCAGAAGATAGGGGGAGGGGACACCCTAATGCACATGATGGACTTTCACAAACATATCAAAGTCAATCACTAAACTGAACTTGAGAAGGAGGGAGGGCGAGGGAGTGGGGCGGGAATTGGGGAAGGGTTAAATGATAAATGTGTGCATATATGCCTTTATCAGCTTGTACCTAACAAAGATGTATGATTACAATGCACCAACTAATAAAAATAAAAAAGATGTATGATTACAATGCACCAATGAAAAAATAAAATTAATAATAAAAAAAGAATTAGTGACCAGAATATTATTTGGTGAGTAAGGATAATTCAGGACAAGAGTTTATGAGGAGCCTGGGGAGACCCTGGTTAGGAGTAATAGTTTTTGACTAAACAACCCAAGAGTCGAGAGTCAAATTAAGTTCACAAGGTGAACTTGCTTTTAAAAATGCAGATAATTCCAGACCTTCATGGACTGACTAGAGACAGTCTGAGGACTCCAGAACCTTTGAGTTACACTATGGTGTGTCTTGTCAAAGCGTAATTTTCAAAACGTTCAAAAGCATGTCTCTCCCTGGACTAATCAAATGAACCCGTACCAAACATTCCATTCAAATCATTAATTAATTAGAAAACCATGGAGATGACAAAAAAAATGTCCTCCAAGAGCATTTTGAGGAATTCAGTTCACATTAGTCTATTTTTCCTTTGAACAAGAATAAGATTTCTAGCTACAAAAATGCTTTATGGCCTTCAGGGCCATGAATCTCAAACTTCAGGGTTATCTTTGATAGCAGACAGAAATAATTATATCATATACATACATCATATACAAGCATGTGGTTTAACATGTATAACATTATAGAGTCTGAGCCCTTAATTATTAAATAGCAAATGTCAAAAGCAAGCAATGGTATGTCCTTGTAGGAAATGAAGTCATCCTTATAGAGTCTGATCAACAAAGCCTCAGTGTGGCATTAGGAGGACGTGTAATCACACTCTTGGACTCCATTCCAGGTGGTGGATAATTTTCTTAACAGGCTCAAGTATCGCCCTCAGTTCACATCTAGAGCCCCAATTGCTATCCATCCCCTAATACTTCCTCCCCATCACCTGCATGGCTGGTACATTCTTAATCTTCCAATGTCAGCTCAAAACACAGCCACTCAGAGATGCCTTCCCACATCTCATTCATGCGCTTATGCCTCTAGTTACTCTCCAACTCAGCATCCTTTCCATCTCCCTCGTGGTACTTACCATCATCTGTAATTATCTTGTTTATTTGTTTACATGTTTGTCTCCTCTACTGAGGTCTAAGGGTCAAGGTCCAAGGGAATGGAATTGGCCTATCTAATTCACCTGTTTATCCTTGTTTCTGTAAACAGCATTTGGCCCCTAAAACATTAGTAGAGTCTGTATGGTGGGGTGGTGGTGGTGGTGACGTGTGTGTGTGTGTGTGTGTGTGTGTGTGTGTGTGTGTGTATGATACTGGGGATCAAACTCAAGGGCATTCTACCTTCGAGCTACCCACCCCAGCCCTTTTTAATATTTGTTTTGAAATAGTTTACTGAGAGTCTTTCTAAGTTACGGAGGCTGGTCTCAAACCTGCAATTCTCCTGTCTCAACCTCCCAAGTACTGAGATTAATTACAGAAATGTGCCACCATGCCTGGCTTATAGTAGATTCTTAATAAATATCTGCTTAGTGGCTAGGTGGGTGGATGGATGGATGGATGGATGGATGGATGGATATGCAACCCATAGTTACATTATAGACCCTGTAGAAGACATCTACCAGGTTTTGCTATTTGGTCTGTCCTGTTAAAGACCCCTACAAAAACACTCCTCTCTTCCACCTATCCTTACTCTTACATGCTGAACTATTCATTAGGTTAATATTGTTATCATATCACTTTTGACCTGGGACACTTCCTTTCATTTAAGACAAGTCTAAGTTCATTATGGAAACTTCCCTCGCTGTGTCTTGGCAAACAACCCACTGCAGCCCACTTACCGCCATCTCCCCTCTTAGCAGTTTTGCCCTCACATTTAACCATTTCTCTAAACCAGCCCCAGGACATAAGAAGGAAAGAGTCTTGATGGGGAAGAAGCCATGAGGGGAAAACATTGCTTTGGGAATGATATTCTGGAAAGAACATCATAAAAAGAAGAAACTGCATCTCGGCTATAGCTGGCTGTCATCCCGGAGCTTTTGGAGGACAAAGGGGACTAAATTCCCCTTGAAAAAGGAATGAGAAAGTAAACAGCTGTGTGGATTTTCCAAATGTCAGGTCCTTTTCATTTCACTGGTACTCTTCAAGGGTTAGGACTTTACTTCCTTTGAATGGTCTCTGAAATAGCCAGGGCCAGATCTAGAGCTAAGAATGATAAATCCTGGCTTACCTGTAAGCTGTGAGATTTTCAATGGGATAAACCAGGAGTGGGAGGTGGAGCAAGTGAGACAAACAGAATTCAATTAAGTCTTCGGGAGAAAAGAAAGGGCCATTCCCTGGATTCTGCGCCTCGGCACTTTTTCTATAACTTACGTATTCCCCCTGCCCCCCCCTCCCTTTCCCATGCCTATTAAAGCTCTCCCCGGCAATATTGTTGTTAACTAGTCAGCCTGCCTGCTTGCATTGGCACTTGAAACTGTATGATAGCTATCCCACGAAAGAATAAAATCCCTAAATGGACTTGTCAGGAAGCATTACCTCCTGCTCATCACCCCTGCAGACCAGCTGGCTCTCTTCATAAACTCTCTTACAATTTCCTTGACCCTGCTACTCCCAATAACGAAATCAACTCTTACAGGCATGCACTGTACCAAACCACAGCAGACTTTCAGACAAGGCTGGCATATGATCTAGAACTGTGTTGGGAGATCGGAGCAACAGCAGGATCTCCTGGAGGGCTTGTTAGATTGCTGGGCCTGGACCCCTGGATTTTCTGGTGTGTTAGATCTGGAGTGGGGATGGAGGATTTGCATGGCTAACAAGTGCTGATCCTGCTGGTCTCGAGCTCACACATAGAGGAGCAACAAGAAGAGCTGGCCAAGAAACCTCGACAGCACACAACACACTTCCTTCAATTCCATTCTTAAAAATTCTCCTCTTCCTCCTCCTCCTCCTCCTCTCACCTCTCCTCTTCTTTCTCTTTCCCTCTCTCCCCTCTCCCCTCCCCTCTTCTCTTCTTCTTCTTCTTCTTCTTCTTCTTCTTCTTCTTCTTCTTCTCTCTCTCTCTCTCTCTCTCTCTCTCTCTCTCTCTCTCTCTCTCTCTCCTATATCTCTAGGGTTAAACCCAGAAGCATTTTACCTCTGAGCTACATCCCTGGCCATCTATATCTATCTATCTCTATCTATCTATCTATCTATCTATCTATCTATCTATCTATATCTATATATATTTAATTTTGAAACAGGGTCTCACTAAATTACGGAGGCTTTCCTCGAATCTACAATCCTCCTGTCTCAGCCTTCCAAGAACTGAGACTACAGATGTGCACTTGCACACCCAGCTCATCTTAAAACTTCTTTAATGGTTGCATCCAACATTTCTTTCTTTGCAAAACTAGCGTTCATCAGCCACCTTCACCCTAGTCTCTCATATTGTTCAAAACTCTTCCCCAGGTAGTCACTGAGGAAAGTCTTTTAAAGCTAGAAGGAAACTTTGGAGTCATACCTTAAACTGAGAGGATGGGGTGCTTCTCGACCTCAACACTGCTGACGTTTTGAGCTGGATAATTCTTTGCAATGGGGGAAGGGGCTGGCCTGTGTGTCCCAGGATGCTTAGCAAAATCCCTGGGCATGGACTTGCACCTACTTGTTGAGGGGAACAACCCTCAGTTACAACCAAAAATGTCTCCAGGTATCGGGCGCCCCAGGCTGAACCCTCAGCCATGAGGCCCCAATAAAAGACGCCGGCTAAATGCTACTGGTTCGAACCTCTTTTATTATCTCTCTCTCTTTTCTGGGATCAAAGGTTTTACACACACGATAACAAACACAGTGCTGAGGTCGTCTTTCCAAATAGTGCTTTTCCTACAGACTTCCAATAACCCCTCTCT
>PVLC010018355.1:0-32202 GCA_004027655.1 Graphiurus murinus | reverse complement strand
AGGGGAGACGGGAGAAGCACAAACTCCTTATGAAGCAGGATGTCAAACTGCCACAGGAGAAACAGGTTATTAAAGTATACTTTGTTTAGTGAATGAGTATACTTAACCAATTAATAGAGATTATGCTTTATTTGAAAGGGGAAGGGGTGGATAGGTAGACAGAATTAAGGCTGGTTGCTGGGAAACGTCTGGAGTCAACAAATACAGTGGCCTCTAGGTGACTATAATGAATGGCCCTAATCTGTCTCTCAGATGAAGCAGGAACATGGTGTGTGTGTGTGTGTGTGTGTGTGTGTGTGTGTAGTGTGACCCTGCCCCTCCCCCTTCTAAGCTGTGGAGAAGGGAACTTGATGCTTCCTTTCTCCAAGGCATAAAAGCTGTCTGAAGAATTGGATAGAACAGAACTCATTACAGAGATATCTGAGGGTAAGTGAAACCGTAAGTGTCCTGGAAGTTAAAGGGATATTATACTCCCATTACATCTTCTCTGTGGAGCTAAGAACTCAAGAGTTTCTCCCTAAATATAGGAGGAAAATGCTGGTAAAATTAAGGTCCTCAACTCTATTGAGCTGTTAGTTATTTTTTACATCATTTTCTTTATGCATCTTCTTTCAGAAGCTAATGAGAAGTTGGTTTGTGTTTGTTCTTATTTCAATGAACAATTTTTTAATTAAAAAAAATTTTTTTAGGGTGAAAATAGAAATGTGTTCCAGAGCTAGATAGCCACACCAAGTACAGCCTTGCCACTTGAGCCACACCGGCGCAACCATGGCCGCGCATTTACTTGGAGGCCAAGGAGAAACTAAACAGTCCCTCAAAGGCTAGTCTGCAAAATGCAATGACACATGTCAAAATAATATTTCCTAAACTTACGGAACAAAATAAAAACATAAAAATACTTTGTAAGCAGAGCCTGAAATAAATTAATATTTCATCACCCTCAATTCCCTACCACCACAACCATCTCTTGAAAGCAGGGATTATTTGTTCCCAACGAATTTTAACACTTAGATCAGAGACCTGCACATATAAGCCATTAATCAGTTCTATTTACGGCCGTTTTCAAAGTCTGTCAATCATAGAAACCAAAACACACTGTTCCTGAGCTTCTGAGCTATCAGTTCTTGGGACGCTGTGAAGGAAGAACATAGGTCTATTAGCAAGAAAGTACAATGCGTTAAAGCTGCAAAGTTGATCCAAGGGAAAGAAACCTTCTGATACAGCAGCCCTTCGTGCTTATTAAGCTCAATATTCTCTCATTTTTATTTATCTTCTGAATTGAGAGAAATGTCGTCTTATTTCAGTCACTAGCTCCCTGGTTGGCAGGGTGACACCCGTCCATTTAGAATCTCCTGAGCGGACATGTACACATGTCTTTCATTTCATCTGGCGACTGGACTTTGATGACATAATAAAATTTAGCCAGGATTTAGGAGTCATCCATGACCAACCATCAACCACTTCACATTACAACAAAATGAGGAGCTCAAGAACTCACAAAGATTCTATGATCCTATACTAAAGGAACAAAGGGAATTAAACACCGTGTGTGTGTGTGTGTGTGTGTGTGTGTGTGTGTGTGTGTGTGACTGAGGATTGAACCCAGGGGCATTCTACCTCTGAGCTACACCCCCAACCCTATTTTATTTTTTACTTAGAAACAGGGTCTCATTGAATTGCAGAGGGCCTCACTGAATTGCTAAGGCTGGTCATGAACCTGTGATCCTCCTGTACCAGCCTCCCAAGTACTGGGATGACAGGTGTGTGCCACTGTGCCTGGCTCCTAAACAACATCTTTAATCTAGTGCAAAAGTAAAAGCCAGCAGAGAGGAAGATGTAAACATTTCTGGCACATGATTTTTGGGGCAAAACACAGTCAGCATTGTGTTAAAAGGCAATTTGTCAAAACATACTGTGTAATATTTTTTTCTGAGTAGAGAATCAATAAATCTACGAGAATGGCTCATCTTCAATCAACATAAATTGCTCAGCGAGATAATTGAAGACCCAAGTCATTAAGGGCTCAGTACGAAGGCTGATATTAAAAATGAGTCTGTGCCGAAAATGTGCCACAGCAGGTCTCTTTCTATTTAGAGTATGATATCACACATCAACGCAACTCCCTCTTTCTCTCAATCACATCCTTACCGAAGAAGACTGAGTAGGGTTCTGATTATGCCAGCAAAATGATTTTTTTTGTCACAGTGATAATTGATTCTCATTGCCCTAAAAATTATTGGTGGTAGTGAAATAATTACTACTGGAGGTTGGTAGTGACAGATCCAGTCTGCTGGAGGGAACCCAAGGTTCTTATAGATCTGGGAAGTGGTTTTTTACCATGAAGCTCAAAAGCCCTATGGATAAGCACAAACGGGGCCTTTAAATTTTTTTAATATAGCAAAAATATAAATAAATAAGAATTTCAAACAGTAAAAAATGGAATACAGTAAAAAAAATAAGGTTCTTCCCCACTCTAAATGCCCAATGTTTGCTCCAAGAATAACTCCTAGCAGTTTTGTATATGCTCCTCCATGTACTCCCTGTACATTTAAACTTACATGTATATATATGTTTATGCATATATACATATACATATATATATATATATATATATAAAACTTTGCTTAAAAACATAAATAAGAGTATCACTATAATGTCATGCTGGGTGTTTATTCATTAACATCGTATCTCTGCAATTATCCCTTCTCAGCACATGCAAAGTAACCTCACTCAGTTATATTTCCAAGTATATATATGATATGAATGACTTTCAACGTGCAAACAATATTAACTTTCAGATAGGGTAATGACACTGCATAACCTTCGAGACAAGCTATGCCTGTGAGACGCCACTGCTTCAATCTGCAGCTGCACCCACCAAGGTTCTGGCTGTTGCCTTTGGGACCCAAATCCAGAAAACTCAAGTCCTTTAAGTGAACAGAGAATGTATCAGCGCCCTGGCTGTAAACAGAAGGGCAGCTATAGATTGGAGATGATGGAACAAAATAAGAAGTACTCGAAGGGCAGACGCAGGCAAGGCAGCGTGCCCCTAATCTTCCTCATCTCCTGCAAAACTCCCTGAAGAGTCTAAACTTCCCATTACCGTCCACTCATCTGTTCCGGAAAGCGAGAGTCGATCTGTCTCGGAGCGCTCGCCAGGTCCTTAATCTCCCATGACTTGGTTTCCACTCGAAAATGCCATCCACTCTCTCTATCAAGCCCAGATGATTGAGAATAGGGAAGATAGTGAATCACCACTGAGGAGGCCTGGGGTGACTTTTCTGAATAAAAATATGCATAATTCAGTGGCTGAAGGACTATTCCTGGCAACAGCGACAACTGGGCTCTTCATAAGGGCTGCACTCAACTTTCACTCAAACAAGCTGCGCTTCTTGGAGAAGCAGATATTTAATCAAACTTAATAGGACAGCTATTATTGAGTCCTTGATGGCTCTTCCCAAGGTGAGAGGGACAGTCACTTAGCACTGAGTCAGTCCTTCTATAAGATGCTAGGTGGGCGTGATGGCACACACCTGTAATCCCAGTACTTGGGAAGCTAAGACAGGAAGATCACAGGTTTGAGGCCAGCCTCAGCAACTTAGTGAGTTTCTTTTACAAAATAAAATAAAATAGGGTTAGGGATATAGCTCAGAGGTATAATGGCCCTGGATGCAATCCTCAGTACCCCCCCTCCCACAAAGACGCTAAAACTCAGGCATGCCTGGTACTCCCAAATAGTCCTAACAGGTAGAGGTCACAGTCCTAGCACAGTGGAGTTGGTTGTGGCGACTGCTGTGTCCCCTTCAGGAGGCAAGGTGGAATCCCTAAGGAGCCCTTAGAAAAACATTATCCAGTTACAGATCTTACTGAGTCTCAGCAGGTAGCTACTTGGCCCCCCTTTCTATCTGGAGTATTATATATTAACCTGAGATAAATGCTTGCCTGCTTTATATAATAAAAGGTGCCTATTCCAGGTAAATTGTATTACTAGAGTTTAGAGATCTTGATACCAAATAAGTAAATAAATAGTCAATGACTGAAAAAAATTGACTCAACCTCGAACATCTTCTGAATATATTCTTTTCGGGGTCTTTTCTTTTTACTATAAGGATTACAAATGGAGATGTATAATATATGAGTTATATGAGAACCCGAAAAATCATATCATATCTATACACTGTGGCTATAGTAATTTGTTAAGTTCATACAGGGATATAATTTTAAAACAGTAAGCAGTTTCTTAAAAATCATTTTAAATCCATCTCATTATTTGCACACCTTGCAAATGTTTAGAAACACAAACCAACACTTTTCTACTCCACCTATGAATATCTTTCAAACATTTAGCTACCTCCTTTGATGACCCTTACTAAGGGCTCATGACAAAACAGCAGGAGCCCTTTCTTCCAAAAACTTGGCATAAATCAGCAAAAGTGCCTCAGTTAGGATGATTTCTGAGATGCGCTCTGATGTCTGACCAGTCACTTCTAACTCTACAGAGATGCTATCAAATGCCACTGCTCCACCAAACACCTCTGCCAGCTCTCTTCCAGGGCAAATGATGGCTTCTTAAAATGCTATGATGTTGGAAAATATGTACCGTTGGCACCAAGTCCCTGCACGCAGCCCTCTCTGACTTGTCATAGGCAGCACGAACTGGCCTGTGAGCTCTGCGGTGTTGTCTACCAGTCCTGTCTGTGCACATCACCATTGCAAAGGCAAAAAATGATCCATCCTTAATCTTTGGTGTAGCTCCTGGCTTAATTTGTTTGTTGCAAAGGTATTAAATGTCACATCTAGATGCAATGCAACTTCATCACTTTTAGAGTGCACTTATACATCTATTATGAGTGAAAATACCATGTCTCGTTGTCCCCAAATGTTTTCAGACTCATTTCCTTAGTCACAAGGGGTCCAAATTGGGTGTTTATTGAAAGGGAAGACGAAAGGAAAGGTATAGTGGAGCTGGGCATGGTGACACATGCCTATAATCTTACTTAATGGGGAGGCTCAGGCAGGAGGATTGCAAATCTGAGCTCAGCCTGGTTAATTTAGCCAGGCTAAATTAAATAAATAAAATAGAAAGGGCTATTGATGCAGTTTAGTACTTGTGTATGATGTGCGAGGCTCCGGGTGCAATCCCCAGTATGGAAGGAGGGAAAATGAATGACAAATCCTAAATGGTAAAGCTTAAATCAAAACATATAAGTATTTCAAACCAAATATTTTAGAGGTACTGTCATTTTGCTACTTTTCTTTGACAAATACTTTCCTTTTTTGATAACTACTTCAAAAAGATAAACGTGAAATAAATTGTTCCTATTAATGATTTTTAATGGTTCTACCACATTGGATGCCGCATTGGACTTCTCAATTCCTTCCCATTGCCATACAGATATAAAATTACCCAATTAAAAATAGGAGCTCCAGCCGAGTGTGGTGGCACACGCTTGTAATCCCAGCATTTGGGAGGCTGAGACCGCAGGATCCAGGTTCTCGGCCAGCCTCAGCTACCTAGTGAGGCCCTCCACAACTTAGTGAGACCCTGTTTCAAAATACAGAATAAAAAATAGGGCTGGGGGTGTAGCTCGAAGGTAGAATACCCCTGGGTTCAATCCCCAGTACCAAAAAAAAAAAAAAAATAGGAGCTCTATCCACCAAGACACTTTCCACACACTGAATCATTTCAAAGCACAATTACAGATTTCCAAAAACTCTTAGGCACTATTTGAGCTTTCATCATTTAATTTGTTCAGTTTCTTTTGCAGGGATTTGTTTCAAGATTTATTTTCAATGCTTGCAACTGCCTACAAACTTCAAACACTACTGTTTGGGATACTTAATATGTTGAGATACTGATTACAGGTCTGTGTCTTTTAATTAACCAAATACAACCAGAACATGGGGGATTTGTTTACAAAAAAAAAATTCTGAAACCAGTTTAGTACACTTAAATTGACTTCCAAAGTATTCCCTTCAAAGGCTGTGGAGCAGGTAGTTTAGGAAGAACAATAAATGTCTAGAATAAATAGAATACGAGACAACAGAAGAATCTAACCAGAATCACAAGAAAGTTCAGAGTAGTCCTAAGGACTGGGCTGAGGCTGGAAACCATTTAATTCTCAGCAGTTTCAACTTGCTCAACTGTGTGTCCTGCAGGGGACCCAGTGGCCCTGATGCAGATGTAGACAATGCAGGCAGCTAGCTGCACTGATGGGGTTTGCATTTGCAAAGAGTGCTCGGGCAAAGAAAGGAGGATGCTGCCAGGAGAAGGTGTTAGCCTGGCCAGGGAAGCCCAGGGGAGGCACTGGAGGATTCTCAATAACGTCAAAGAACAAGTATCATGGAACTGAAGAGCCTTCGTCAACTCTGCTGAAGGCAGCCCTGGAGCTGAGGAGATTAAGATTAGAGGGCTGCGACATCTCTGGGGAACAAGGTTCTAGAACATGGCTATGGGGCTGTGTGGCTTCACTCAGGAGCTGTAAGGCGGGAGCTGGTCCAGGAGCACAGGGGTCACAATGTGGGTTGTGCACAGGGACCCTGAAGGAGTTGGGGGAGGGGTAGAAACCTAGGTCAGTTCCCAGAGCCATCCCTGCGCGAAAGAGATGGGCTGGCTGGGCAGAAGCATAAGAACCCAAGCACAAAGAAACAAGGACTGTTTTTATTTCAAGATGTAAAATTAATCACCCGGGTACGGCAGAGGGGATCTAATGGAATTTTAAACACCTGCTTCCACGCTGGAACCAGAGCCCCGCTATAACCGCCTTGTTCATTCCCTGCCCCCAGGAGAGAGCCCCAAGTTCCCAGCAGCCCATGGAGCAACATGCCTGCAGCATCGCCCACGTGTGCTACTCAGCCGTCTGCAGGTCGAGGTGAGAGTCGGGCTTAGAAACACCACCTTGGGAGCCGGAGAGGTTTCATCAATGATCACAGAAAGTCCGACAATCGGATGTCTAACATCTTAGATATTTATACTGGGAATATGGGGATCGCAGAAGACACAGGAGACCGTGGCGTTTTAAACCTGAGATCCAACAACAACAAGATGGAAACAGAAAGGCCAGGTCGGTCCACGCTATCAGCAAACTCATCAAAGGGCGGAGGGAGCCTGGAGTGGCCTGCTTCTGCTCAGAGCTCTTTCCAGGACATGTCTTTCAGGACATTCCTAAATTCATATCTGAAATAAATCTTGTGAGATAGCCCCCCACCCAATATCTTTCCAGATGGCTGACAAAATCTTCCAAATGAGAACCTGGGGAAGTTCACAACTCAGCTTTCCCCATGAAACAACCCCTGAAAAACCGTTTATGTTTCCATGATTCCTACGGAGGGGCAGTGACTTCTTCAAAAGGATACAACTACTTCCAAGCTCACTTTAAGGCAACATTCCTGATTCAAGGGTCCCAAGCCCTGTAGGAACTTAGATTGGAATGAGCAAGCCAGCATATATTCACTGACGGTTAACTGCACCATGGGGTGGGTACTGGGAGTGTTCTAGGCCCCCTCCTCAATCCCCTGCTACACCCATGGCTCTTGGACAGTCAGAAACCTGGGCCCTGTGGCCCCCTTGGGACTACACAGATCCTTTCTCTTCCTTAAACAAACAGCACATCCCTTCTCAGTGTCTCAGGACACTCTGCCAAGATGCCCTGGTCCAACAGCTCCATGCAGGGAAGGCCACATGATTTGAAGGACCCGGTGCAAAATAAAAATAAAGACTTAGGTACCCACTGATGGATGAATGGGTGAAGAAAATGCAGTGTATACACATGATGGAGCACTATTTAGTCATAAAAAAAGAATGAAATTCTGTCATTTGGGGCAGCATGGATGAACCTGGAGGACATTATGACAAAGAAAGTTACTCAGGCACAGGAAGACAAATGCCACATGTCCTCGCTTATATGCAGAGGCTAAAAAGGTTGATCTTATAGAAGTAGAGAAGAGTGTTTACCAGAGTGTGGGAAGGGGAGAACGCTGGGCCAGGGTGAAGAGGGGATGACTAATGGGTACAGGGAAGCAGCTGGCTCAAAGGGATAACTTCTGATGATACAGATAGCTAGGGCTGACGATAATTAACTATACAGCCCCAAATAACTAGCAAGTAGGATTTTGAGTGTTCCCAACACAAAGAAGTAACAAATGTCTGAGTTGATGGATATGCCAATTACCTGAACTGATCATTACATAGATTGAAATGTCACACCAGACCCCATATGCATGCACAATTATTGCCAATTAAAATGTAAAATAAATACATACATTAAGATACTATTTTAAAAATAAAAGTACAGCTTTCTTGTTCGCGGAACATGTTTTCACCTGCTATTTGATGCCAAGCTTCTCAGGCTATGTGGAACTCCTCTGTGGGGCAAGTGCAGATCCACACAGAGACCTGGCGTCCCAACCCCCATTGCACCCCGGGTGCCCATCTGACCCAAGCCCTCTTCACCTGGGCCCAGGCCCGTTCTGGCACAAGCCCCGTCGTCCCTAGAGACTTCACTTACAAAACACGCATTCAGACAAAATTATTAAGAATTTCCAGATGGCAAGTGGGGCATTTGAGCCTGGCTCTGCGTGGTTGCACTGATCAGGCACCCAGGAATCCAGGCCTGGCGGGTGGCCTCCCACCTCACTTCTCTCATGTCTCTGCTCAGAGGTCACCTGGCTATTTTGTACTAAATAGCAAACCACCCACTCACTTTCCAGCCTTCCCAATCCCCTCACCTTTTATTTTTTCCCAACACTGCCTGATATATTCGTTTGTTTATTGAGTTAGTTGTTTGCCTGCTGTCTCCTGTGATCATGCAAGCTTTACTGGCTCAGAGAGTTCATTTTATTTGCTGCTACATGCCCCCTGGCTAATGACACTAGACCCATGTCGGAGTCACCACACTCCACAGATGTCTTGTTGAGCAGATGAATGAGTGATCACGATGATACGTAAAGAGCAATACAGATAAAAACATTACAGAATTTCAGGAAAGAGAAAATCCCCATGAACCAGCCTCCAGGAGCATAGAGGATGTGTAGCTCACAGTGTGGAGGAGAGGAGTGATTATCAGTCCTGGTGATGGTTTTCCTTGAAGATGGTGCAGAACACTCTGGGTTCCAGGGGAAGCCCCATGGGGAGACACCTTGAGTGGGGGAGGGGGAGGAGACAGCCTGTGGAGGTGCTGGGGTGCAGGGGGTGCTGAGCTCCTGCAGCAGGGCATTAAGGAGTCCAGGTGGACTATGGAGGATGTGGCAAGGTGCAATGCTTTAACATACAACAGAGGGTCTGGACGCCCGAGGGGAGTAGGAGCATTATACAAATTGGAAAGTTAGGAGAGAAAACCTAAGGTAGGAACCTACACATCGTAGTAGAGGCAGGGCATATATGAGGAAACTGGTTTGGCTGGAGCAGAGTGCTTTCTTTCTTTTCGTTGTTTTTTTTTTTTTTTTTTTTTTTTTAATGAAGTCATCAAATAGAATTTCAGTTTGGAAGCATATCAAGCTAGAATGTCTAATGTGATATATTTTGGAATTTATTACTGTGTGGTTGGTCTTTTCATAGCCCCCAGTTTTTATCTACTTGGGAAAGAGAAGCAACAAAATCTGTGGGGAGACTGTACTTTTTTTTATTTAATAAGTCTAAGCTTGTTGACTTTCAAGTATTGCATTAATCCTTAAATCAAGTAAATATCCATGCAATTCATAAGTGAAGAAATAGAGAATTTCTGAAATTGATGCTTTATATTCTAAGTCTGAGTCATCTCCTATGTACCTTCATGAACTCTCAAAATTGAGTATTAGTGTCCAGATGCTATTTTTCAAAACGTAAACAATTATTCATATAATGCATGTGATTTGGGGCTGAGGTGTAGCTCAGTGGTAGACTACTTGCCTAGCATGTGTGAGGTCACGGGTTCAATCCCCAACAAAATATTATATATATAAAATTATTGCCCACAATTTAAGAACTCACTAGATGTTTAATGAAAGAAGGACAATATATATTCATGAAAAGATTAATTTGCCAAGAAGATAACAACAACAATAATAATAAACATACAAGCAACAAGCATGAGAGTTCCAAAATTTATGAAGCAAACATTGACAGAAGGCATACAAACAGATCTATGATAATAGGAGACATCAATATACAACTTTTAATAATAGAACAACCAAATAAAAGATCAAAAAGAAATAGAAGACCTGACAATGCTATGGACCAACTGAACCTAATAGACATGAACAGACCACTCAAGCCAGCAACAGCAGAAACACATTTTTCTCAAGTTCACATGGGACATATTTCAGGAGAGACCACATATTAGGCCACAAAACAAGTCTCAGTAAATTTTAAAAGATTAAAATTATACAACATAGCTTTTCTGATTACAATGGAAGAAAACCAGAAATCAAAAGCAGAAGGAAAACTAGAGAATTCACAAATATGTAGAAATGAAACAAAATGCTGACACAACCAACAAACCAAGGATGAAATCACAAGAAAAATTGGTAAATATCCTAAGACAAATGAAAATGAAAGAATAACATACCAAACTATAGGGTATAGCCAAAGCAGTATTAAAAGAAAATTTATAGCTATGAATGCTAGCATTAAAAAGATGAAAGAGCTCAAAGAGTATGACTACCTATTGGTGATTTCAAATAGTTCAACCTAGCAAAAATAGTTTATGATTATATTGGACTTTGGTTTTCTTTTTTTCCTTTAGCTTTTTTTATTTTTTTCTGTTAGCATTAGCTTTGTACCTTGGTTATTCTTTCTTTTTATATTTTTATTAAGCCTCTTGAGTCCTTTATATCTCAGTAGGATTTCAAGTGGCAGAAAATAAAAAAGTAAATAACAAAATATATTTGTTACTTAGCCTGCAGGGTGACAAAACAATTGCACTAACCATGGTACTGAGTTAGCCTCTGCTAGCACCTGCAGGTATATCTCCTACCAAAATGTCAGGCAGCCCCCAGCCCAGCCAAACTAAATCCTGGCAAAAGCCTTTATGGACTGAATTCCTCACAGATGAAACCCCTCACAGACAGAGCCCCTCACAGACTGAGCTTCTCACAGACACAACATCTTACAGATGAGCACTTCATAGACAGAACCCCTCATAGATGGAACCCCTCAAAATGAGCCCCTTACAGACAGAGCCTTTTACAAATGGGGCCCTTCACAGACTGGACTCTGCCCCACCCCGGCTCCTCAGTGCCTCTCTTTGCACCAGCCCTCCTGCCAGGAGCACAGCCCCCCGCAGCACCCCAGCACACCCATCTGGCTAACTCTATCAGCCTTGAGTTGGGATGTCTTCTCTCACAATGCTCAAAGAAACCAGCCATTGTGGGTTACAGTCTCTCCTCTACAAAGATGGCTACTGAAGAGGACCGACTGTGGTGTGTGCCCCAACCTCCTTCCCGGCCACCCAGTACTGACCAGAAACCACAGGCCTACTAGGCTCTCAGTTAGTGTCTGTGGTGAACAAAGATAAGATTTTGGTAATTTATATGTAAATATGTTAAGGTGTTATATTCAGAAACACTTTTTCTTCATTATCATGCTTGGCTACTTACAGAAGGCTTTCTATTGAGAGTAATAATTTGTGTTCTAATTAAAAATGTTTCTGGGAACACAGTGTATAAATTATGAATACAATATCCCCATGAAAGCTCACACTGGTGACCCCCCCAAATGGAGAACTATTCAAACAGCTTCGTGCACAAGCCAACAGAGTACATAAACCATATTTTCTCTTGGAAGCTGCATAAATTTTCATGTCTTGGGCTACTCGGGAACCAAATTAATATTCTTTAAAGAATGTGTGTTTAATCCTTAGTTTTTCAAGCTCAGCATGTAGCTGGTTTTACATATTTGAATGTGACCATGGAGTAAAATAAATATTAGAAATATTTGTATCTCACATAAAATGAGCACAATCCGATAAAACATAATATTGGCAAAATGTACTCATCCATTGAAAAATTATTTAAGAAAAAACATGATAACTGTTATGAATGGAATGAGACTGTCCTACTAAACTCCTGCAATATTATTAAGAAAACTTATTTTTTTCCCTCACAAACCATCATAAACTACAGGATATTTTCTAGTTACTTCTAATTTAGAATACTTACTAAATTGTAACTAATAGAGTTTTCCAGGTGAACTGAGTTATTCACATTAATAGTAGTACCTAAAGGATTTTTTTCTTAGAAAAGACTATCTTCATATTATATCATATGGGTCAAGAGTATACACTGAGTATCCAGGCGTGGTGGCACACACCTGTAATCCCAGTACTTGGTAGGCTGAGACAGGAAGATCACAAGTTCACAGCCCGCCTCAGCAACTTAGCAAGGCCCTCTGCAACTTAGTGAGACCCTGTTTCAAAGTTAAAAATATAAAACAGGCTGGGGGGTATAGTGTAGAGACAGATACCCCTGGGTTCAATCCCTAATACTCCCCCCCACACACACACACAGTATACATGGGTCACTCACTTGGCTTGAGCCGATGATCCAACCACTTGGGTCAAGTTCTTCATGTACAATTGGTATAATACAAGCTCCTAAATTTATTGTAAGGATTCCATGAGAAAACAAATATGTGTCAACCATTATTGCTTTTCCCTGTAATATGAACTGAGCCAATAGTTATTCAGTGTCTATCATAAGGTGCAAGCAGGTTCTAACAGACAACAAAGCAAGCAGGGGTGACTTTTCTGATAGTGACAGGTGCTATGGAAAGAAATAAAACTGGGGAAGGAGAACAGGGAATGAATGTGTTTGCAGCAGGAGTTGGTGGAGGGAACTGCTATTTTAGATGCAGGAGGCCCAGGGGAATGGCTCAGTGAAAGGTGACATGGGATAGAAATTCGAGTATTTTCCTTTATTCCGCATTCTAGGTAGGGAGAAGTGTGGGAACAAAAGTGTGATAGTGATGCCATCTTGGTTGCTCGAGGAACAGAAAGGAAGCTGGCCTGTCTGCAGCAGAATGAAAGAGAGGCAAATGAGACAGGAGGTCAGGGCTGTTACCAGGGGCCAGGACGGATGCAGCCCTGGGTGCCGCTGTAAGGTCTTTGTCTTTGACTCTAAGACAGAAAGCCCAATGGGAGTCTTCAACAAAGGCATAACAAGGTCTGGCTAACACACTGAGAGAGAACTGTGCAGGGGAGTAGGGCTGGGGGAAGGGACAGGTTTTCTATAAAATGGGGCCTTGGCCAGGAAGGTCGCTGAGGAGAGGATAAGCTATTGGATTTGCTCTAGATCATGACGGTGGTGACCAATGGATTTACCAGTAGGTAGGTTTACTGGGCTAAGAGAAAAGGATGAGTCAAGAACTGACTCTGGGTTTTTGGCCCAGGCAACTGGAGGAACAGAGTTGTCATTTGCCAAGATGAGATAGACATCAGGAGAAGCAGATTTTGTAGGAAATTGGAATTTATTTTGGGTCTGCTAAGTGAGCCATGCTTATCACACAGCCAAGCTGAACTGCTGAGCAGACAGTTGGAAATACCAGCCTGGAGTTCCGGGGAGGGGTCCAGGCTGCAGATAGAGATTCAGGAGTTACCCACATATGGAAGTTTAAAAAAAAAATTAAAGTCGAGAACATAATTAAAGAATAATATAATCTATTTTTCTTTTTTAAGGTATTTCTGATGTTTCCTTTTGAATTGCATCAGGCTGAAGTTTATTTCTCTTCATACTGCACAAGCTGTTATAGATACGAGAGGGGAGGAGGTAAGAAGGTGTCCTTTACCATTTCCAAATACATGGGCTGATATTCCACAAGCAAAGCTGAATAAGAAATAAACTCAGAACAAACTGACTCTTTATCTATAGCTTATTTCAATGTCACACTAACCTCCTACTATCTAAAGGGGAACATTCCAAAAATAAATTATTTTGAAGAAAAGTATTTGTCTAAATCCCCAAATAAAATTTAAACATAGAGCTCTCTAAATAGTCAAGTCTCTTTTCTGCAGAAGCATGGGGATAAATTCACTATAATACTTAGAATCAAAATAGTGATCAGAAAAGTAAGAAAATCAGGTGCTGTGCATCCTCTATTGTATTTGAGCTTCCATGCTTAAAATGATGTTTCCTAGGAAACTAAAAACCTCTCAGGCATGACTACTACGAAATATAGTACCCCCAAAACTGTTGTATTCTAATTATTTAGAAATCTAAACTCTTCTAAAACAAAAGCAAACACAAAGAACAATATAAAACCACTTTCCACTGACCCAGACAAAAATAAATATGATTCTTAAGAACAAAACCTATAGAGCTTTGCCAAACAAAAACCAAAATACAATCACAAAAACAATTACACAGCCCATAAAATCCTCAAACCAAACCAAACCAAAGACTTTCCTAATCCTATTAAATTTTGGTACATCAAAGGTTTTCTGCCATTGCTTTTTTATTCTTGTTTTTCTTCTTTCTCTTTGGTTATTCCTTTCTATAAATCTCTCTAATTTAGTAATTAATGGATGAGAGAAAGGTTAATTTGGACTTCTAAACTATGTGACAAGTTTCAGATGACATTATTGTTTTGATAAAAATACTAAGAAATACACAAAACAACTATTAGAGTGAGTGAATTTAGCATAAAAATCAATTATTTTTATGTAATAGTGGTAAACAACTAGAAAAATGAAATTATACCATTTAAATTTGGATCAATAAAATGAAATACTTCAGAATAAACAACAAAAATATGGAAGGCCTACATGCTGAAAACTATAAAATATGATTGAGAGTAACAAAAGATCTAAATGAATGGAAAGACTGATCATGTTTATGAATTGAAAGACTCGATTTTTCTTTTTTTTTTTTTTTATTTTTTTTATTTTTTTTGCGGTACTGGGGATTGAACTCAGGGGCATTCTACCTCCGAGCTATACCCCCAGCCCTATTTTTTATTCTTTTTTAATTTTGAAACCGAGTCTCACTGAGTTGCAGAGTGCCTCACTAAGTAGCTGAGGCTGGCCGCGAACCCGGATCCTCAGGTCTCAGCCTCCCGAATGCTGGGATTACAAGCGTGCGCCACCACGCCCGGCTGAAAGACTCGATTTTTCAATAGTTGCCAATAGTTCTAAAATTTCTACAAGCATTTTCAAAAGCTGATTGTAAAATATATATGAAATGTGAGCAGTCTATTTTAAGAATACCAGAGCTATTTTAAGAAAAAGTAATAAAGTTAGAGAACTTATGCTACCTGATTTCAAGACTTACTATCAAGCTACACTTGATCGTAGCCAAAAGACTGAGAAGTGATACTACAAATCCAAAATAAACAAGATAGTATGGTATTGAAAAAAGGACTGATATATAGAGTAATAGACCAGAATAATGAATACAGAAATTAACCCAGTCATATATGATCAACTGACTTTTGACAAAAGTACTTAGGCAATTAAACAGAAAAATAAAAGTCTTTGCAGCAAATGGCTCTGAAATATCTCTATGGAAAAATATAAATATTGTCCTTACCTCACACCACACATAAAAACTAACTAGAAATTGATCTCAAGATATACCTAAGTATAAAAGCTCAATCAAATTGAAAAATCAAATTGATCTTTATCTCCATTAAAACTTTCCCTATTCAAAGGTACCATCAAGAATTAACTGACAGTTTCTTAGGTATGACACCAAACACATAAACAGCAAAAGAAAAAATAGACAAATCAAAGTTAAAAGACTTTTGTGCTGTGAATGATATGATCAAAAAAGTAAAAAGATTGGGTTATCTATCTTCGTAAATCATATGTCTGATAAAGGACTTATATAGAGAGAGAATATATGAAAAAGTGTTATAATGCAACAATAAAAGACAAACTACTCAATTTAAAAACAGAAAAAGGATTTGAAATAGATATTTCTCCGAAGAATATACATGAGTGGCCAATAAACATATATAAAAACATTGGTCATCAAGGAAATAAAAATCAAACGAAGAGATACCAGTTCACACCCACAGGAGGACTATCATCAAAAAGATAGTAACAAGTGTTGGTAAGTATATAGAGAAATTGGAATCCTCATCCAAAGCACATGGGACTGTAAAATGAAACAGTCATTTTGAAAAATCATTTCATGATTCTTTAAAATGTTAAACACAAGCTGGGTGTGATGGTACATGACTATAATTCCAGTTCTTGGGAGGCTGAGACAGAAGGATTCCAGGTTCAAGACCAGGCTCACCAACTTAGTGAGTTGCTCAGTAACCCAGTGTTTCAAAATAAAATAACCTGTTTCAAATAAAATAAAAGGGCAGAGGGTGTAACTTGGAGGTAGAATGCCCCTGAGTTCAACCCCCAGCACCAAAAAAACAAAAACAAACAACAACAACAAAACGCCCTAGCAAAATTAAAATCTACTTGGATTTAATTTTGAAAAATTAAGGTCCATCTACAGAGACGTCCTGAAGAAATGATACAGCTATCCATAAAGAAACCAGCATGTACCAAGCATCTTTTTTGTGACATTTTCCCATACATTTTACCCATTCATTACAATCCGCTGATGTAAATATTACTTTATCTCTATTTTTTCCCATTATGGAAACTGGTACTCAGAGAGGCCTAGTCATTTGCCCAAATTTGCCCAGCTAGTGAGAGGCGGAGCTGTGATTTGCATACTTGGGGTACTTCACCTGATATTCAATATATTCCCATATACACAAAAGTAAAGCAAGTAAATACACGTAGCTTTGGACTCAAGTGTTAGTACTTTCTGCATTACCAATAAAAAAAGCACGTAGCTAAAAACACACAGTTGATATTTGTGGGAATTTTGCTTGTTACCAAAATGTATTCTTCTTACTAGGTGTTCCATATTTGAAGAGAAAATGATTCACTTGTTTTTTGTTTGTTTTTTAAGTGCCGGGGATCAAACCCAGGAGCATTTTACCATGAACTATACCCCTAGCCTTTTCTATTTTATTTTATTTTTTTAAAAGACATGGTCTTGCTAAGTTGCCCAGGCTGGCCTCTAACTTAAGATCCTCCTGCCGCAGCCTCCTGAATCACTAGGATCACAGGTGTGTGCCACCACACCTGGTCAACTAAATCTTTAAAAAGTAGAGTCTATAATGAAGTCATATGAGCTTCAGGATATGTCCCTGAATTTGGAGAAAATTACTGGAAATTACACTGCAGAAAAAACTAGAAATGTAGCAAATTATAAACAAAAGAGAAACAACAAAAAGAGCAAGAAACTAGGAAAGATTGTACCTAGGTAATAGGAGAGTTAATATGGAACCAAGAAGTTAACTGTTTAAACTGACTTATTGTCATTTCAGTGAAAAATCAGACAGATGCCTTCATATTGGACATTCTAAAACTATTTACACAAAATGCCATAATCTTGTAAAATATTTTAAATATAATTAAATATCATAAATGTAGTGATGAGCCAGGCATGGTGGAAGACCTCTGTAATTCCAACTACCCAGGAGGCTGAGGTAGGACAATCAAAACTTTGAGGCCAGCCTGGGCAAGTTACTGAAACACTCTCTCAAAACAAAAAAATAAAAAGAGCTGGAGATGTAGTTCAGTGGTAAAGTGTTTGCCTAGCATGTGCAAGGCCCTGGATTCAATCCCCAGTACTTTAAAAACAAACAAACAAACAATGCAGCAGGGAATGCTTATTTGTATCCTAACATGATCCCAAGCTAATGTGTTGTTTAAAAATTTATAAAGAAGAGAAGAATACATGAAAAATAAATTGTTAGTTTAAGCATCCATTCTTCTGCATACCTTTGGCAATTCAAAGTCTGAAAATCATTAATAAATGATGAAATTAAATATATATTTTTGATGTTAAAAAATCCTCTGCAGTCATAAACCTGAATAATATGGTATTCCAGAATTTATTTCCTCAGCTTACAGCTAAACATTCCATAGCAGTTTCCATCACTGAATTCTAGGAAGCATCCTGGGATGCTCCCAGGAATCATAACACTCAGGCACTTATGCAAGTGAGGAGGCTAATTTCATCTTAAGTTTTTTAAAAAAACACATGTTCAAGGAAAGCATCTACCTGAATATTCTATTTACCGTTTCCTCCCTCTCCTGAAACACAGAGATCATCTAACACGAGAGCGTTGTGGTCTGACTCCTATCCCATGGTTCTCACTGCTGGGGCGAATCCCCATTCCAATCCCTAGTGCAACGCATCCACCAGAGGAAGAGGAGAGGGGAAGGGACACAGTGCCCAGCTGCCATCTGCTTCCCTCCCCTGGCATCCCTGGAAATGAAGACAAGGGTGGGAGTTTCTCCTAGAGACAGGAGCAAAGTGCCCTACACAGCAGGCCCACTGAAGTGTCTTCGGGCGTCAACATGTGGACCTGGCACGTTACAAAGCCACAGAGACACCCGGCATTAGTAGCGTGGGATCCCACTGGGATTTTCAGTCTAGCCCAGCAGCTGCAGGCTGGTCCCAGGGAGGCCTGTAGACCTCTGTGTGTCGTGCACAGTGTTCCGATGGCTGTAGGCTTCCCCCGTGGCCCTCGGGCCTTACCACTCCCTCTTGTCTTACCCGGCCCAGCATTGGTACTTACAGCTGCATGACCAAGTACAAGTGATTTGGGCTTTCATAGATGTCTTCCAGGGCAACGATGTTTTCATGCTTAATCCTAAAAGAAAACATACAATGGTAAGTACAACTAGATAGCAACACATTATAGCAAAAAGTTAGAATCCAAACTCCTTAGGACATTTAAGACCTCACAATCTTGTCCTCAAACCTTTTCAGACTCATTTCTCAATATTCCTCCCTTACTCTATGCTCCTCTTCATTCCTAAGGCTCTACGCTCTAAAATTAAGCACTAATGGATTAACTGCTGTTGCTTCCAGTGCATCCCATGGGCCAAATCTCTCAACATCCTCTTAGCATGCAGGGCCCAACTCCCATGGCTGAGCCCCTGGGTGGCATCTACCTGCTCCCCTGTCACTGTGTCACCATGCCATCACCGACTAGTCTCAACAGTCAATTGAACACACATCCATCTCCCAGAACAGCCCATAGGGGGGATAGTTTCACGGCCATGTTCATGGATTCAGTGTAGGCAAAAGAAAACCAGCCTGGCCTGCTCACTGGGGTTCAGTTACCCAAGCAACCTAGTCCAGTACCACTCGAGGTGTGGTTCTCGACAGGCAGGCCCAGCATCTCCTGGGAACCTGGTAGGAATGCAGATTCTCAGGCCCTACTTGGGTGACCCAAGAATCTGTGTTTTCCTAAGATCCTCAGACAGTATGCACACACAAAATAGAGCTGGAGAAATACTGGTTAGAGCCTCAGTGCTTCTCCAACTTCAGTGCCAATGAGTCCCCCGGGGACTGGATTACAAGAGTCTGGCTCAGGGGGTCTGGGTGGGGCCTGGGCTCAAGCATTTCTCCTCTGCTCCCCTGAGATGCAGATGCAGCTGGGCTGAGGACCACACTCTGAGTAGCAAAGTCCTAATTGAAGCAGCCCAGGAGAAGGAAACAGCCTGATTCTCACCACTAGAACTCTCTAGCAAGAGCAGTTTCTGCTCAGAACATAAGGTGCGATATTTATTTAATGCATTTGAGAGAAGAATCATTTCATTACTCAGTGAGCTAATTAGCTCTCAGCACAAGCCTTTCACTGAAATGACTGCTGAACTATTTAAAATCAAGCATTGTAACGTGCGGTTTCTCATGAACCCTTGAAAGCAGAGACTACGTTATTCATTTTGCTTCCCCACTGCACCTCGAACAGACCTGCTTAATATTTACCGAATGAATGAATGAATGAATGAATGAATGACATTAAAGGCTGTTGCTGCTAAATAGCAGGGAACAACATTATATATTTCATTCAGGAAAACGGAGGCAGTTTTCCCAAGTGTGACATGCCTTCCTCTCAAAAAGAAGTTTATAAGGTAGAAGAAACAAAAAATATTATCTTGCCTTTGAGTTGAGAGAGAAGAACAAGATAATTAAAAGTGGCAATGCTTTGCTTTGATTCCAACAGCTCTTATTAATTAATGCAGTTGTTTTGTCGGGGCTGAAATAATTACACTAAAATCATATTTTGCCTGATTCCCACGCAGAGCACCTACTTGTCAGCAGTGGTTACCGTGTGACCTCAGCATAATAATGTCAGCAAAAAATTATATCACTCTATAAAACAAGCTATGCTACCAAGGAAACCAAGAGTGCCTAACTAGGGCCTGACAAGCTCCTCAAAATTCAAAGTATTGTCATTATTTGTTATACCTGAAAGAATACGGCCACACAAAAAATGTTCACATCATGTGATTTCTTTTTGGAAATTAAAAAAAAATTGTCACGAGAATCAATTATGTGGGCACAAATACTTTCATTTGGTCAAGTTAATTTAGGAACTAACTAAGAACTTAAATTTAAAGGTGATTGAGAGGAATGGGATTACATGGAGGGTTTCTGGATAAAATACAGATAACATGGTCATATTTGAAATATGAATAAAAATAATTTAAAAATATAAGTATGTCTCAAATATTGCATTGCTGTTTATCTGAAATTCAAATATACCTGAGCACTCCATATTTTCATGTAAATCTGATCACCTTTAGTTACACGAATCATTCAGTAAACCTCTAAACTGGGCTTAGAGCTTGGCACCTACAGTCTTAGGTGAGGTTGAGTCAAGAAGGCTCTTTGGGTTCTAGGGTTCTCAATTATTTCAAAATTCAGATCCAACTATATACAAAGAATCAACTATGTATAAAGCACTTGCCTAGCCAAAATGGCAAATGCTAACAAATTAAGACCATAATTCCCTCCTTGGATGTTTGGGACAGAGAAGATAATGCCTGTTCAACCCTCCATGTCTTAAGTGAGTGCTAGCGTGAAATCAGTTTTTGTCCACAGGAGCACTCCAGACAGGAATTGCAGGTGGCAGGGATAACAAGTGGTCGACAAGCTACTCTCTTACTACCGATCCCTCTTAATGAATGTGTCAATGAATTCAAGCAAGTGTCATTCACCGAGTTTCTGCTATCTGTCTAGGAGAATACAAGAAAACTATAAAATAAGGATTTGCCCTCCAAACACTTGACCTCTAGTTGGAGAAGAAATCATTAGAAAAGAATTAAATGCTGAGCTCTGCAGAATTGTCTTCAAGGTCAGATAAAGCCGAGCTCTGTGTGAGTCAGAAATATGGAGAAGGCCTCAGAAATATGGCAGGAATAGAGCTAAGATGGGCTGTGTTTATATAAGCATACTTGAGAAGTTCCGAATAAATGCTAAAATAGCCTCTTAAATGTCTCTAAAGAAAAGTGGTTTAATTAACGTGGAGGTGTGAGAACATGGTAAAAGAAAGCATTCTGGCATCCCACATCTCTTTTCAGTGACTCTATTCCACCCTCAGACCCCTTCGGATACACAAAAACTGAACTTAAAATTTTAAAATTATTTTAGTTTGTAGATTATCTTCATAAAGTGCCATCCACCCATTTCTAGGTCTCGGGCAGAATTTAACCCACACAAATGCTCACACACTGAATTCCCCCTTTTCATTATTCATTCAACGAATACTTCCTAGGTGTCCACCATGTGCCGGCACAGTCCTGGGCACTGTGAATTTAGTGGTGGACAAGACATAAGAGAGACACTTTTGAACTCTATCAGCTCACACAGGTGACAGCTAGAACCTCTCCAGGAAATCTGTCTCCTAGTCACCAGAAATGGCTTCCTGGTAATTAAACACTCTTGGGAGCAACAGAAAATAAGTTTCTCCCTGAAAATACGTGAGGGTTACACTGCCTCCCAGTCTCATCTTCGTATCATTGGTCCTTCGCCCTACAATATCGTTGGTATAGCTCTCCTCACTCTCCTGCCATTCACTTGTCCAAATGCTGGTATCAGAGCTGAAAGTAATGATCCCAATGTAAAGGATGGAGTCAAGAATAGCACATTAAATAATAGAGTAGAACTATTAACCATCATGAGCGGAATAGTATACTTTTGCGAATAAAGCCTAGCAGTGGGTTTGTATTATTTATTTGAGACAAGGTCTCCCTAAGTTGCCCAGGCTGGCCTTGAACTTGAGATTCTTCTACCTCAGGCTCTGAGTATAGACATGCATCACTGGCAGCATGCCTTTCTTTCCTTCCTTTTTTCCTTTTTTCCTTCCTTCCCTCCCTCCCTTGTTTTTTGTTTTTGTTTTTGTTTTTAAAGCAGCTGTAGTAACATATGAAGATAAGCTCCAGACAGGGGGAATTTTTTACTCTTGTGGTCACTACTCTTTCCCTCAGGCCAAAATCAGGCATGGCAGATAGTGTATTTGATAAATTTGTTGAATGAATGAATAATATTAAACTCAGACTCAATTCAATCACCAGATCACTTTTTTTTTTCTTGAACATCTACAAAAAAAGATTTCCTTTCTTACTCAGGCTTAATCTTTAGAGCTTAAAGTCTTTGTGTTTAGTATTGTTAAATTCAATCTTTAAAGTTCCAGTCAGTGCTTCAGATGACCAATAGCCTCTATTGTATTTATTTTCCCTTCAAACTTTGGGCCACCTCTATATTTGGTACAGATGTCTTCCTTCTAATTCCTAAAAGTGGGAGCCAGGCGTGGTGGCGCATGCTTGTAATCCCAGTGCTTAGGAGGCTGAGACAGGAGGATCTGGTTCGTGGCCAGCCTCAGCTACCTAGGGAGGCCCTCTGCAACTTAGTGAGAACCTGTTTCAAAATAAAGAGTAAAAAATAGGACTGGAGGTGTAGCTCGGAGGTAGAATGCCCCTGGGTTCCATCCCTGGTACTAAAAAAAAAAAAAAAATTTAAGTGGGACGGTTACATGACAGAGCTCCATGGCATCCCCCCCCCCCCCTGCCCCAACAAGATAATAGACATTACTCAGCTGGCTTTGATTGCTGTCTAGTTGCAAACCCAACAATACTATCATCCAGTACATATTTTACCATCCTATCCATCAGGAGACAATTAGATGCTTTGTTGAAATGGCATTCCTCAGTGCTACACCCCACATAAGACTATTTAAAAGGAAAATGGATGTTTGGAAAGATTTGTTCTAAGTAAACCCGTGTTAGCTCCTAGCAACCACTACAGTCTTTACTAAATGATCACAAACCATCTGCTTAATTTTCTATTCCAGAATTTTACTGTGCATTGAAGTCAAGCTTCCCAGTCTATAGATCTCATATTCTACCATTTTTATGTCTGGAAAATTTGACAACATCTCCGATATTGTTTTCTCAAGCATCTCAATTGTGACTCTTTCGATAAATGCAATTTCGTTGGTCCCCTGGGGTATAACATATCTACACCTAGTGATGAGCCAATTATATAACTTTCTTTAGACCCTGCTTACATAGCTGCCTTATAGATACCATTTACTGAGTGTTAATTATGTGTTAAAACTGTACCGAGATTTTTTGGTTTTGATTGGTACTGAAGACTAAACCCAGGTCCTTAAGCAACAGCAAGCATGCACTCTACCACTGAGGTGCTCTCCAGGCGCTACGGGTTTTTAATTATTTCATTTAATATTAACAGCAACCTTATATAGCAGGTTTTATTTATTTATTTATTTATTTATTTATTTATTTATTTATTTTTGCGGTACTGGGGATTGAACTCAGGGGCATTCTACCTCTGAGCTATACCCCGTCCAATTTTTTTTTTTTATTCCTTATTTTGAAACAGGGTCTCACTAAGTTGTGGAGTGCCTCACTAGGTAGCTGAGGTTGGCCATGAACCTGGATCCTCCGGTCTCAGCCTCCCAAATGCTGGGATTACAAGTGTGCACCACCATGCCCAGCTTATTTTTTTCCATTTTTAAAAGAGAAGGGAGAAGGGAAGCCAAGATCCCAGGAAATTAAATAAATATTTCAGGGTCATATAACTCATGAATGGCATTGCTGAGAATCGGTGTTAGTCTATTCAGACTCCAAAACCCTTGTTAAAACTATTATACTATAATGTAATAATAACTAAATTATAAGGAGAATGTCCAAGAATTCATATAAATTCAGAGTTATTTATGTAGAATTATAACACCTAAGGTCAAAGTAATAATTTTGCCACTAGCAATCCATATTCCTGGGGTGTAGAGATTTGTTGAACTATCCTGAATTTAGTGGATGTGCTCAAGATACTTGGTTGTAAACATCCTGACAGGTGAGATCCCAGTGGGGCAAAGTGAACTGGAAAGGGATGTTCAAAAGCAGAAGGAATGGTTAAAAGCCCAGAACTAATAATTAGAAAGAGCCTCTCATCCTCCCATACCTACCATCAGGTATGGAGAAAAAAAACTGGAGAAAAACTGGAGAGAGAAGTGGAGACATTAGGTACAGGTAAATGAAAGACTGAGGTTCTGTGAACTTGCATAGTGTGATTCCTGTAAATCAACATTCAGTCTTTCCAAAGCATGGCCAGGAGAACCTTCATACATGAACAATGTTCACTTGCGAACAACAATCCCTTCTAAAATGGGCACCATTTAAGGTGATAATAATGTCACTGAAAGCAACTTCAGGTGTTAAAAAGAACCTCATTTGATTTTCATCACTTATCATCTACTAGGCCCAAAGTAAAAACAAGATGACACATCTATACGCACAGAGTAAATGGTTTATAAGGCCATCTACACCAAAGTCTCTAAAATCTCCAATAATGGACAGAAGAGGTGGGTAGAGGGAAGTCTGGCCAGGCAGAGAGAAAAGGTGAATGGGAAACAGCACATGGGCACTGATGCAGATGCCTGCGTGCATGGTAACAGACAGCCAAGCAAGAAAACTCCAGAAAGAGCCAGGAAAACATTTTAAAATTAATTCATGCAGGAAAAGAAAAAAAAAAAAAAACCAGTGCCAAATGCAAGCAGGCCCCACTCCAAAGCCCCTAGGCTGTCGGGAACATCAGGACCCAGAGGATGGGCACGCTATTCAACACACATGCTCTATGAACTGAGAGCGACCTCATCTTTGCCTCCAGCCTAATTTTCTATAGTTCAAGGATTCACTAATTTTGAACTCCGTGTCAAATGAGGGGGGAAAAATGCACAAAAGAGAAAGGGAGAGAAATGAAAGTTCAGCATTTCTTGTTCTGTTTTTGTTTTTGTTTTTTTCTCATTCCATCATGGTTCATTATCTGAGGGGGTTTTTTACAGAAGCAATTATGAGGTATTCAGAGGAAAGAAAGGGCAACAACATCTCTTTCCTGGTATCATCATTCTTTGGAAATGGGAAGTCATCTAACTCAGGTTCAAGAGGCCATATGAGGACAAGAGATGGAAAGCGATATCATCAGAAGGCTTAGACACGCTCAAGTATACCATTAGAAAAGACAGGGCAGGAGTGACCGCGTACTGACTCTCCGCATTGTTGCAGGGGCGCAGGACCACAGAGCGGAAGTTGCGTCAATAAGCCTAGACCAGCTTCCGGTTCTCCTCTCTCAGACACTTCCGGGTTCGCAGTGTAGTCTGGGAAAGGCCTCTCCCAGGAGAAAAGCCAGCCCCTCTTAGGCAAAGATCACACGTTGTCTTTCACCATCTACCACTCTTGCGTTTCCAAGCAGAAAAGTTAAAATTTTATTCACAAATAAGTTATAGTTCCCTGGTAACTGCCTCAAAAATAGTTGAAGAATATTCTGATGTCTTGGCAAACATTCCTGTTTGTCTAAGAGAAGATCTATGGCTTCTCAAAATTAAAATATATAGCTTTTACCAGCTTGTACCTAACAAAGATGTATAATTACAATGCACTAATAAAAAAATTAAAATATATAGATTTCCTCCTTTCTTTGGCCAGAGTATGTTTCCCTTACATACATAGTTCAGGAAAAAATGCTGAGAAAATTGGGATACTGTCAGTCACAAGAGAAAGTGGTAACATTGAAGTGTGTGCCAGATGGTATTAAAAAATAAAAGTATTAAAAAAATAATACTTTCATTTTTATGACTTGGGCGTTCGCAGATGTTATCTTGTTTCATTCTCACGACAACCTTACACTGTAGGCATTATTATTCCTAGCTCATAACTATCACACCCAACTCCAATCCATTTCATTGTTCTCTCTCTCCTCCGTGCCATTCTCCATGATGTCTCTGGAGCTGATGCTCCAAGTACAGACTTGATCAACTTCTTGGCTTGAACTCTGGCACCGATTCCCCAGAAGAAGGTTCCAAAAA
Organism: Graphiurus murinus; assembly: GCA_004027655.1. NCBI lineage: Eukaryota > Metazoa > Chordata > Mammalia > Rodentia > Gliridae > Graphiurus > Graphiurus murinus. Next base: position 6,032 of record PVLC010018355.1, on the reverse strand, counting down.
CTGGCAACACTTATAAGTCACTATTTACTTGGGCTTCCCTTGACCATTCCAGCTCATTGTCCACTTCTGCCCTATACCGAATGTCATCCTTTACAGCTCAGTTTTATATCACCTCCGCCAAGATCCTTTTGTAATTTCTTGTGGCTCACAGTTCTTTTATCACCTTGTTGTATATATTGCATTGTGTTTCAAGTAGCTGTACGCAGAGATGTGTACATATTTAAGTGATTTTATGTGCACAGAAGAACATTCATAGGACTACATTGTCAAACCAGTAACTAAATACCTTGGAAAAAGAGAGTGGGAAGGGATTTTCACTTTCCAGTTTTTCCTCGCCTGGGGTTCTTCATCTGAACCACAGAACCCAGAAAAATGATTTGGGTGGCTTTTTTCCATTCTCCCAAGGATGGTACCATTCTAATTACATGCAAGAAAAGTTATTCAAGCCAGGCGTGGTGGCGCACGCTTGTAATACCAGCATTTGCGAGGCTGAGACCGGAGGATCCAGGTTCTTGGCCAGCCTCAGCTACCTAGTGAGGCACTCTGCAACTTAGTGAGACTCTGTTTCAAAATAAAGAATAAAATTTAGGGCTGGGAGTATAGCTCAGAGGTAGAATGCCCCTGAGTTCAATCCCCAGTACTGCAAAAAAAAAAAAAAAAAAAAAAAAAAAAAAAAAGAAAAGAAAAGTTATTCAGTGTATACAATGAATTCCATAGACATCAGGGCCTAATTCCCTGGCTGAACCCAAGGAATGGTAGGTTGCTGTTCTGTTGTATTGCTCAACTTTTACAGAAAGATGCTTTAAAAAAAAGTTCTTGATCAAAGTCACTAACATCTGGTTTGCCAAAATACATCCATAATGCTGCACCCAAGGAATCACGTACTGATGAGTCAAACTGCACAAGCAATCAGGACATTAGTGTGGGCCTCAGCTCTGACTCATCTAACTGCAAAAAAAAAGAAGTACACTTTTATTGCTGCAATGCAATCGTACTTCACAATGAGACTCAAAATGATGCAAATAAGCATGCACACATCACTTGGTGTTTATCCCTCAAAGGAGACGGTTCATAATTGCAAAATTTTTGTAATTATTAAATACTTTTTTCTAACTTGATTTCCTCATTGGTAAATGTACATTAAAATATGTGGTATCTTTATTTACCTATCTACACATTTACACATGTGTATATATAAGACGTGTATTTAATATTCTATGTAGAGCTATCATATCTTATAGACAGATCTATTTAGAATATAGGCCACTCCAGGAATGACCAGAGTTCAAAATCTAGTGCTGCAAATCTTTGCTGCCAGCAGATGGAGCTATAATCAATGGGAGACTAAAGAGCAAAGACTATGGTAGCTAAATCCAATAATATACTAAACCTGCAGGTCAGTTTTGTTGTTATTGTTGTTGTTGAAGGATTAAGTGGCATACATTGATATTCCTTCATTGTAAAATGAGTTTTGCTTGGAATCCTTAAAAACAACTCTTCTTCCCCCCCAAAAAACCCCACAAAACCCTTCTGCATGGCTGACCATGTATTCTTAAGAGCATTCCAGGCATCCTTAGTGCAGTGGAGAGTCCATAGGGTGAGGAGCAGCAGGCCAGTGCTTGTATGTAAGCAGGTACCACCGGAGCCTGGAATGGTATTCTGGGAGGGGCACTGACGTGCTGGCTCTGTCTCTATTTGACCACCTTTTGCTCACATCATTTTCCAGGGTCTCTGTTGCCTTAGCTAGAAGTTATCCAGCCAGACAGACCATTACTCTCCAATTCTACCAATTAATGAATCTTAAATTATAATGAGGCAACGTACATTAAGGTTTATATGAGACCCACAGGCTCAATTCCAAGCCAGTATTTGGTGTCCCCTGAACATTCCTTGTTACACAGAAGCATCGTTTTCTCCTGCCTGGGTAACATTGTCAGCTAGACATGGAATAGAATTTCCTGAGATACCAAGTCACTTACATAGAAAAGATCTGCTTTTTCTTCCTTTCACAGTCAGCCTCCACAATGCCCAGGACTAATCAAGAAATGCCCAAGCGATTTGCTCATGTTTAGAATAGCTCCTGAAGGCCTAGCTAGGGCCTGATTGTCTTTAGTCCAAAAGAGAAATAAGTTAGGTGCAATTCAGTGTGAAAAACCTGGAGTCTGGCACATACCATTCAATGTGGATAAATGAATGAATGAATGAATGAACGAACAATTAATTCTGGCCTTCCTAAGCTCTTGCAGATTAATGACGCTGAAAGCTGATTAACTAAAAATATTTGACTATATAACTGTATATTTCTTTCCTACTTCTGTCACTACCCATGATAAGTTACCAGTGAATCTCAATATCAGCTATGTGTTAGAATTTAGTGAGGAGTTTTAAAATATACTGATACCTGGCTGGGGTGTAGCTCAGAGGTGGAGTGAACGCTTAGCATGCCCAAGGCCAGGGTTCTATACCCAGCACCAAACCAAACCGATCCCTGGGCACACTCCTGGAGATTACGACCTAATTGCTCTGGCTGGGATGTGGCCTCGGCATAATGATTTATTTTAAAAGTTTCCCAAGTTATTCAAATATGCAGCAAAATTTGAGAACCACTGGCAAGTTACTGAATTACTGAGAAAGAATTCACCTTTAGATACTTGAGAGTTGGTAATTCCCACCTTAGCACCCACTTGAAATTTATCTTGGCTGAAAACATTTACTTGAGGATAGGTTTGATATTAAAAGCAAGATGCAAGGTGTCCTGAAAATAAAAGTTCAAGGCCTTGTAGGCACATACCACTCAATGAGTATTAGTGGAAGAATGACTGAATGAATGGTAAATTCTGGCCTTCTTCCAGACTTGCAGATTAATGTGCATTATTCTTCTCAGGAAAAGAGCAAGAAAACGTGACAAATTCCAACTGGTTACCTGTAACATAAGCTTGTAATGTTTCTTAGTAAGGCCTGGAAATGCTCCCATTGCCATCTTTGGGCTTTCGGAGGAGCTTTGTTGAAGGGGAATATATACGCTCTGGATGTTTTTAACATGAGACTAGGCGCTTGGAATTTTGGAGAATATGAAAGTGTTTATAAACCCCTTCCAAGGGAGACCAACTCTTGCTGCCTGCATTGACTAGCCTCACGGAGGTGAGAACACAACAACCAAAGACACCGTAGAAGGGGCGATCGCAGAAAAGTTTGTGCTGGGCTCACCGTGGACGCTTAAAATGCGAATCAGAAGTCATCCGTGTATGAAACATAGTTGACGGCACATGACCAGGTGCCCACTACCTGGGCTGCACCCTGCAGCTTCATCCTGTCTGTTCAATGCCCTGCAGTAAAGACACTGGGCTTGACTTCACGAAGTTCCTTTAGGCATCCAGCTCTGTGCACTCGCTCAGCTGTCCAGCCTGGCGCAACCAGGCAGAAGGCACGACCTTCACAGCGCCACAGTCCCAGGCCGACTGGGAAAGAAAGAGCAACCCAAGATGCGCCTCTGCTCACATTAGATAGAAAGCATCTTGGAAAGAGGCAGATATGATCCTGGGCGTCTTGCTAAAGCTGCGAGGATCTGGTGACATTTATTTAGAAAGCAGGAAGCAAACTGTAAAAGCAAAAGATGGGGTGAAGAAGAGGAAGGAGAAGAATAGAGAGGGAGAAAAGTCTGCTTTGAAAACTGTCTAGTATCTGTTCCTTTTCAGACTGAGGGAGTTTGACCTTAATACCGGAAAATGGTCCTTGATGTTCTAGGAAAGTGCCCACACGCCGAATCGAGCGTTCTTTAATTTTTGCACTTCAGTAATTAATGCTGCCACAGTCTGTTCAGGTCAGACCAGACTTCAGAAAATCAGGCACAATTCAAAGGAAAGAAAAGATCTTTTCAAGCACTTACATGTTGGGAATTCACAAGGGTGCCTGTGGCTAGCTGTGTGTGTGTATTTTATTATAGTGTCTTATTTTCTGATTATCTTCATTTGTGTAAATAATAAGGGCAACTCTATTTTTTTTTCTTGAGAAAATAAGAGCGAGTTTCTTCATAACTGAGATTAAAGCTGTGATTAGGAAGAACCGCCTGTTTTGCTTTGTTGGTGATTTTTTAAAAGGAGAAGCGTGTTATACATGTCACCTCTCCAAATCACAGTTTTATGGCAGTTCTGAGTTTATAGCTTTGTGATGTCCTGCTAACAAAAGATTATGATAACCCAAAAGATGTCAACTCTTTAGAAATTTTTAAAGGTGAGCTCCAGGGCTATCTGCAAACTTCTCGGGACATTATAAACAGGTAGATGTGGCTAATTAACCAGCTGCTATTCACCTAGTGTTCTATTCTCAAGCTTAAAAGGGAATAAACTAAGCCAGGGATAGGGTTAGGGTTAGGGTTTGGTGGCACATGCTTATAATCCCAGTACTTGGGAGGCTGAGATAGGAGGATCATAGATCTACAGCCAGCCTCAGCAACTTAGTGAGACCCTCTACAACTTAGTGAAATCTTGTTTCAAAATAAAAATGATAAAATAGGGCTAGGGGTATAGCTCAGAGGTAGAATGCCACTGGGTTCAATCCCCGGTACCACACACACACACACACACACACAAAAGGAATGAACAAATGTAATTGTGCCCCAAGGGAGAGCTATGTGGAATGTCCCTGACAATGTCCCTGGGGGAGACAGGGACCTGGAGCATGGTAGTCACTGCTCTCCTGTTGGGCAGAGCAGCTGAGGGGCTCAGGCGGGGGTCACAGTCTGCAAGCCAAACAGCAGGGAGGCCGGGCCAGGCTGAGGTCACGCACAGGGCACTGGGTACACTTTAGGTAATGCTGCCTTTTCAGAGCCAGGCTTAAAGACTTTCTCCTTGGAGCATCAGCACATACTGGTTCCATGGCTAGATTCCACGAAGGTCACTTTCAACTAATGCTTTTCAGCCGGGTTTCCCCCAACTCCTCAGGCTTCTCAAACAGTTTAGAAAATGCAAATGAATTCAACCTGCACAGGCCCACTGTACCAGATTCCAACTCCGCACACCTTGGAGACATCTGTGTTCTCGTTGAGAGAACTTGTAACGGGTCAGTGTTATACAACTGAAATCATAAGTTATTATTGATAAAACACTACATTTCTTTCCTGTTTATGTAGTAGGGCTATATATAACCATTTTTTTTTAAATGTGGCTACTAGGACTAGAGGTACAGCTTGGTAGTAGAGCACGAGCCTAGCTCGCATGAGCCCCAAGTTGGATCCCCAGCACTGCCAACACCAATATCAATAAATAATTCTGCTATTAAGAAAATGAAGAAAAGACAACAACTGAACAAACAAGCAGGGCTGGGTGCAGCTCGGTGGTAGAGTGCTTGCCTAGCATGTCTAAGGCTTGAGGTTTGATCCCCAACACTGTGCACAAAAACTCAATTCAGAAAAGGGGAAGGATCAGTAACCAGTACAACAAACAGTTCAGAAGTAGAATAAAAAGGTTTCTTCCCCATTCTATTAGTAAGGACTATGATTCACATATTTTAGAACACAAATGGGAGATCTATCCTCAAAAGTTATTTCCAAAGATAGGATTGTGCTTATTCTTCCTAAATCGTGTGTGTGTGTGTGTGTGTGTGTGTGTGTGTAGTACTGGGGGTTGAACTCAGGGGCATTCTACCTCCAAGCTACACTCCCAGCCCCATTTTACTTTTTATTTTGAAACAGGGTCTTGCTAAGGTAGGTTGCTGAGAGCCTCACGAAGTTCCTGAGGCTGGCCTCAAACCTACAATCCTCCTGTCTCAGCCTCCCAAGTACTGGGATTTCAGGTGTGCACCACCACATTTGGCGTTCCTAAACCTTTCACCTCTTTAGAATTTCTCTCAAAAAAAAAAAAACCAAAAAACAAAAAACAAAAAAAACCCTAAACAACAACACAGTAGTATAGTAGTGTTAACATCGGGAAGAAGCCAGCACTGCAGCGCTGACCACTGGGAGGAGGCGAGGTGATACGCCACACATATTTGCAGGTTTTGCTGTTTCCTCTTAAGTCCAGTCTAAGGTCACACAG
>PVLC010018354.1:0-32166 GCA_004027655.1 Graphiurus murinus | reverse complement strand
ATGGAACCAGCCAAGATGTCCATCCGCAGATGAATGGATTACAAAACTATGGGATATGTACACAATGGAATTTTACTCAGCCATAAAGAAGAACAAAATCATGTTCTTTGCAGGGAAATGGATGCAACTGGAAAACATTATGTTAAGTGAGATTAGCCAGTCACAAAGAGTTAAGAAACATATGTTCTCCCTAATATGCAGATGTTAGGGAGTAGATGGGACATAAGAGGGTCCCCAGATGAAAAAGTAGAGACCCTCGATAAACAAAGAAGTAGACTTAACCGAAGGGAATGGACAGGGGGTGGGGGGGGAGAACATACTAAGGCACATGATGTACTTACACAATTATATCAAGATCACTCACTGAACTGAACTTGAGAAGGAGGGAGGGTGAGGGAGCGGGGTGGGAATTGGGGATAGAGTCAAACGAGAAATGTGTGCACATTTGTCTTTATCAATTTGTACCTACCCAAAATGTATAAATACAAAGCACAAATTATCACAATAAAAAAAATAAAAAAAAAAAGAAACCACCTTCAGGGTACTCAATACCACCAACCCCCCTTTGGCTAATGACTGTTGGCTATACCTGCAACTGGGTCCCCTCTGCGCACAGGCCATAATTGCCAACCTTACCCCCTCACAGGAATGCAAATGCCCAATGCCCCACCCACCAGAAAGTCTACCTACCCCCCTCTCCCCAATATACTCCTGCCTTCAGGCCCCCCCCATTGCAGAAAGTGGCAGTAATGTGGATGTGGGCCAAATCCATCCCTCACATTGTACCTATAATATTACATATCAAGATACCCCTCTCTGTCCCCCAGATGGAACAATCTTTCAATGTGGAGAAGAGGCCTACAGTTTCCTACCCCAGAATTGGACAGGCCTTTGTGCTGTAGCCGTTCTCCTCCCAGACATAAATGTAGTACCCAATAACCAGACCCTCCCTATACCTTCCTTGGACCACTTTGGAGGGATGGCCAAAAGAGCCATGCAGGCTGGCCTTGGGGTTGCCACAGGAGTAGCTACAGGGTCGGCCCCGCAACAATACCATAAATTGTCCTGACAGATGATTGATGACATGCATGCAGTGGCTGATACCATTCTAGACTTACAGGGCCAACTGGATTCATTAGCCACTGTGTTACTCCAAAACAGGAGGGGTCTAGATTTGCTAAGGGCAGGGCGGGGTGGACTCTGCCTTTTCCTATAGGAGGAATGCTGTTTCTATGCCAACAGGTCAGGCATCCTCAGAGCGACGGAGAAAGGAGTTGCAGTCAAACTTTTTATGGACAGGGCTCCATGGATGGTTACTGTACCCGTTACCTTTCCTGGGGCCTGTTGCTTTCCTCTTTTACTGCTCACTTTCAGCCCTTGCATCATTAATCGCATAACCCAATTCATCTGAGAGAAGGTTGAGGTGGTCCAATTAATGGCATTTCGAGTATACTATCAGTGCTTACCCTGAGACGGCTCCTATGACGGGTAAGAGTCTCTTAAGGACAGGCCAACCTAATATACTACATAGGTGTATATCACTTATGCTCCCATGACGAGTAAGACTTGTGTCTTGAGGAGATCAACCTAAGACAGGACTGTCTTGCTTGCCCCCTCTCCCATTAAAATGAATGGTAGTCACCGGGTGTGGTGGCGCACGCTAGTAATCCCAACATTTGGGAGGCTGAGACCAGAGGATCAGTGGTCAGCCTCAGCTACCTAGTGAGGCACTCCGCAACTTAATGAGACCCTGTTTCAAAATAAAGAATAAAAAATAGGGCTGGGGGTGTAGCTCAGAGGTAGAATGCCCCTGAGTTCAATCACCAGTACAGAAAAAAAAAAAAAAAAATGAACGGTAGTCAATGACGGGTAAGCACCCCTGGAGGGGGGACAACATAAGACAGGCACATTCATAAAAATCAAAAAGGGAGAAGATATAGGAAAAGCTCACACAAAAAGGATATGAGCTCCTTAATTAAACTCAAACAAAAAAGGGACGTGGGCCCTTTAAATCGAGGCGAGAGCTGTCACCCATGGCGCCAAACTTTCCTGAGCTTGCCAAACTCAAACTCTGGAGCTCATGAAAAGCTTGGACTACCCATTTCAATGTAAACACGTGATCAGTGCCCTGATTGGCTGGGACCCCAAGTTGCTCCTTCTTGTTCCTATCTATAAAAAGCCTTCCTGCTTTTTCAATAAAAGAGATTGTACCAGGAGTCTGTCTCCAGCCTGGTGTTGTTGGTGTTCAGCTGGTCTGCCTTCCTCTTGATCCAGCAGGGACCCTGTAGTTTAATTGGGGAAAAGGAGCATTCCTGCGGACCCCAGAGGTTGACCCTGAAGCTGGGCCCTTCAATTTTGACTCTTCTGATTTTGTTGTTGTCATCATCATTCCAAATTAATTTAAGAATTGATTTTTCTATGTCTATGACCTTGATAATTTAGTAAGTATTTCACTGAATCTGTAGATCACTTTTGGAAAAATGGTCATTTTGATGATATTTTTCTGCCTATCCAAGAGCATGAGAAGTCCTTCCATCTTCTAAAATCTTCTACAATTTCTTTTCCATGTTTCATAATTTTCCTTATAGTGCTTTTTTTTTTATCTCCTTGGTTATTTACATTCCTAAATCTTTTATTGTTTTGAACTGTAACATGAGTAGAAGTGTTTCTGAATTTCTTCTTTAGTAGATTTATAGACAAACAGATATGGATAGAATGAGAACATAGCTATAATATAGAGAATATTGAAAAATATATAGAGTGGAATATAGATAGAATTTTATCTAAAATTGATTTACTTATATACTACTATATTCTTAGTTCTCAGGTAGATATTATAGTAGAAGAGCAGAATACAGTCTTTGTTTTCAACTTAATATAATTTTAACTGTGAGGTAAACTGTATTTATTGGTGCTCAAGTTAATAGATTATGTGGGAAGTTTGAAAAAAAGATCTATTTTTTTTGCGGTATTGGGGATTGAATTTAGGGGCATTCTACCTCCATGCTATACCCCCAGCACTATTTTTTATTCTTTATTTGAAACAGGGCCTCACTAAGTTGCAGAGTGCCTCACTCGGTAGCTGAGGCTGCCCGAACCCAGATCCTCTGGTTTCAGCCTCCTAAATACTGGGATTACAAGTGTGTGCCACCTTGGTTAGGTTTATCCCTAAGTATTTTATTTTTCGGGGTGCTATTGTGAGTGGAATTGCTTTCTGGATTTCTTTTTCAGTGGATTTATGGTTGATATATAGAAAGGCTTCTGATTTTTTAAGATTGATTTTGTATCCGGACACCTTACTGAATTTGTTGATCAGTTCTATGAGTTTTTTGGTTGAGTTTGTTGGGTCTCCTAAGTATAGTATCATGTCATCTGCAAAGAGTGATAGTTTTAGTTTTTCTTTCCCTATTTTTACCCCTTTGATTTCCTTCTCTTGCCTTATTGCTCTGGCTAGAGTCTGGAGTACTATATGGAATTTTACTCAGCCATAAAGAAGAACAAAATCATGTTCTTTGCAGGGAAATGGCTGCAACTGGAAAACATTATGTTAAGTGAGATTAGCCAGTCACAAAGAGTTAAGAAACATATGTTCTCCCTAATATGCGGATGTTAGGGAGTAGATGGGACATAAGAGGGTCCCCAGATGAAAAAGTAGAGACCCTCGATAAACAAAGAAGTAGACTTAACCGAAGGGAATGGACTGCACGGGGGGTGGGGGGGAAGAGCATACTAAGGCACATGATGTACTTACACAATTATATCAAGATCACTCACTGAACTGAACTTGAGAGGGAGGGAGGGTGAGGGAGTGGGGTGGGAATTGGGGATAGGGTCAGATGAGAACTGTGTGCACATTTGTCTTTATCAATTTGTACCTAACAAAAATGTATAAATACAAAGCACGAATTATTACAATAATAAAAACAAGTGTGTGTCACCATGCCCAGCTAAGACACAAAATTTGAACTTGAATCTCAGCAAAAAAAAAAAAAAAAAAAAAAGCCACCAACTTTTTTTTTAATGGAATTTTGACATTCATGTTATTTTAAGAAAAGAAATTCATTACCATTGATTTGCAAATGTGAAGGCCATTTTACTATTCAATATTTTGCTGAAATATTGTGATACAATTAATACTGAATATAATTTCCCCTTTGAAATCCTCTCTTCTCTTAACTTTGATGACCAGAATCCAGCTGATTCTCCTAAAATCTGTTATTTCTTTTTTTATCTTTGTGATCATATATCTTTCTTTAAAATATTTTTGTTTAAAATTATTTTTCATTAAAATGCTTGTTTCTTAAATAATTATTTGCAATGTTATTATTTCATAAGATATTTTTGCTTTCAATTAAATGTTTTTCTTATTCAACCTGCTTTCTCCAGATGACCGAATTAATTTATCTGAAATCCAATACCAGCTAAGTGCTGATGACTCTCAACTATGTCCCTGCACTCTCTCATTTAAGCTAATTCTCACATATAAACTGCAACACACACATCTTCATTCAAATGGCAAAAAAATTACCACTATGCTCAGTACTGACTTTCTTTCTTCTTGGACAGTAGACATTACTTATATGTTCTCCACCAGATAGCAGTTTGTCCTACTTAACACCTCCTTAGTTTTTATTTTGGAGAAAAATATCTCTCACTTATATGCATTCTTGCCATCACAGGGGCTCTTTTCTCTCACTACAGATGGCAAAGTCTTTGGAGAATATAAAAATTTGATTTAGATAGGTCTTTTACCATATTGTATAGTCTAAGAGTGAGCATTTCTGAAATTGGGTATTTGGATTATCTGTCTAGAAAATTTCCATTGAGAATGTTGTGGTAGAAGGACTGAAAAGTGAAAGTCTATTTCAGTGGCCTCATCTTTCTTGAATGACTGAGATGTTCTGGTTGCCTTGGTTCTCTCCATGGTTTCTGTCTTATTTTCTGGCTATTATTTCAACTCTGCCCTATCCAAAATCTTCTTAGTTATTTGTTGTTATTTAACAGATTATCTCAAAAGTGACAAATATTCCGAAAGGGAGAAATGAAAAGAAAGAGTCAAAATCAGTCCAGTTTCAGAAAATCAAAGGTTATATGTTTCTCTCATATGTGGAAGTCAGAACAAAAATAAGAAGCAGAAGGGACTTCCGTCAAATGAGGAGAGAAAACAGCAAAATACTGGAAGGGGCTTGGGGGAGGAAGTTGAGGAGGACTAAGCAAGGGAGCAGTTCAAATAAAATTATATCCAGACAAAGTTTCACTACCAATCTCACTAGCATGTATGGTGAAGGCGGAAGGAAGGAGAGGTGTGGGGATATGTAGGGAAGTACACCAAGTGTTGTGTGCATGTATGTTAGTATCACTTTGAATCTCACCATGATGTATACTTACATTGCACAACTAAAATTTTTTTAAAAGTCAGTCTTTTTTTCTGACCTATCATCTGAGATGATATTCTATGTCTTCTACTCTATTCTCTTCTTTAGAAATGAGTCAATAAACTCAACCCACACTCAGATGAGAGTATTATAAGAAAGTATGGATTCTAGGCATCTGAAATCATTGTAGAATACCTTAGAGGATGCTTCCTGGAATTTTCAACACATTTCCTTTCAAATCTCTCTCACTTGTATGCATTCTTGTCATTCCAAGGGTTTTTTCCTCTCACTACACATGGCAAATCTTTAGAGAATATAAAAGTCTGATTTTGATAGACTTTTACTATATTTTATAGCCTAGGGGTGAGCATTTCTGAACTTGAGTAATTGCATTATCTCTCTAAATACTTCCCATTGAGAATGTTATGATACAAGGTAAATAGATATGGGTTCTAATGCATTCTATTTACTGTAGCTCTACAATCATAGCTGATAGACTATGCGAGCCTTAATTACTCATTAGTGTATCTCTGTATCTTTTGTAACCATTATGATCCACCCAGCTGCATAAGGTGTACATCTTGAATTATTGTGTGGTACCTTACTATCCACAACTCCCCATATTAGATATATTGCTATATTCCAATCCATATTTCTTAATTTTCCTGAACCATTTTAGTTGAAAGGACTACCCACAACTACACTCTTTCCCCTTATCTTAATCTTCCACCTTGAGAATTCATGCTGTTTCTAACTTTAATCCTCTGAACACTTTCATTAGATAAATTATTTTTTGTGCTTTTCTCAACATTAAACACCTTCATCTCCATCTCTCTGGTGTCACAATAGATGAATCTCATGATTCATCCTTTTAGACCCAGGTGAGCATCACTTTACCTAGGAAACCACCCCTCATTTTAAAATTCAGATTATGAACTGTTATTGTAAATCCACACCACTTTGTGCATCTGTTATGATTTTTTTTATATTTTATTGCATTTGTCTCAGTTAGGTCTACTTTTGCATTCATTTTGGGATTTACATGCCTTGAACATGCCTCCTTTATTATGATTTTTATTATTATCCTCAAAAGATGGTGGGCAAACAAAAATAAATTATATGTCAACATCCTAGGTGATTCAATAAAGAGAGCTATATCAGATGACTTAAATGGATTTAAAATTTGTGTAGAGAATAATCCAGTGAAAATATCACCATGTTAAGTTTAGGGTACATACTAAATTGGAAATTTAAAAGTTTAAAAGTTCAGTAGAAACCGTGTGTGGTGGCGCACGCTTGTAATCCCAGCATTCAGGAGGCTGAGACCGGAGGATCCAGGTTCGCGGCCAGCCTCAGCTACCTAGTGAGGCACTCCGCAACTTTAGTGAGACTTGGTTTCAAAATAAAGAATAAAAATTAGTGCTTGGGGGTGTAGCTCAGAGGTAGAATGCCCCTGAGTTCAATCCCCAGTATCGCAAAAAAAAAAAAAAAAAAAAAAAAAAAAAAAAAGTTCAGTAGACCACTGGGAAAAGAATGGATAATTATAGCTATTTGAAATATACCTTATCATAATTACAAACCTTTTTTCTCTCTATTACATATGAAAGTCGTTAGATGATGTGATTTTGTGTAAAGTGTCATACAAGTAAATTTAGAACTAACACAGACCTAAAGGTTAGCAGAGGCTCACAGGGCACCATGAGGACTTTGAAACTTTTGATGGTTAGATATTATATTAATCTTCAAAATATAAAATTATTTTCAAGACCCAAATTTTAAAATTGATTCATATTTTCATATCACAAATCAAAAATGGACACAGAGGAGTTGGTAATAGTAAAAGAGATGAGTGTCTTTACTAGTGAGCATGGCATCTATGTGATATAGTCCTGACACTTGACTTTTGCTTTTTTTTTATTTGACACTTCTACTTTACCTTGGTGGTGCACATTTGTTCTTTTCCACCAATAAGTTATATTGTTAGTCTAATAAAGAATGTGGGAGTTGGGCTTTGTGGTGCAGACCTATAATCCCAGTACTTCAGAGGCTGAGAGAGAAGCATTGTGAGTTTGAGGCCAGCAGTGTGTTATCTTAGGGAGAATCTATTTTTTTAAAAAATAGGGTTGGAGATGTAGCTGGGAAGTATAATGCTTCTGGGCTCAATCCCCAGTACCGCACACACACACAAATGTGGGAAATTATGCTTTCATTGCATAATCTCAAAAAGGCTAAAATTTGGTCTAGACTTTTTAGAGGACTGATTTATGCATTGTAGTCTTTAACTAAATGTGTTTTTCTCTTGAGAAAAAGACTTTGATGTTGATATAAGAAAATAAAATTTATCCAATTAGAGTAGATTATTTTATTGCTTTGCATATTTAGACTCACTCATCTTTATTGAACACATAACTGTAAGTTAAATTCCTTATCTTTTACCACATTTCTTGTTTTAAATTATGATATGAGAAATTTTCTAGACAGTTATCTTCACATGGGTTCCCTTAGCATCTTGGTGGAAGCAACTTTGAGCCACTCAAAGTATTAATTTTCTAATGTAATATTTAATATATATATGCTTATGTAATACTTATAACTTAGGAATGGATAAATGTGCTACAAAAGGCAATGTTTTTTTTTCTCATTTGAGAACATGTACAGAATCATATTTATGCCTCATCTATATTTATTCAGATTTCATATTTTCATCCTTATTTGGAGATCCCACTGCATGCTTATACATATTTGTACATTTTCTTTGAATATTCATTCTTAGTTTTGACAATGTAATGTCATTTTTATGTAATAAGCTTGTACTTTCCAGTCCCTACTTTTTGTTATCATTTGAACGTTGGTTATTTTTGCTGTCAAGTGAAGTATATAAATGGACAACACTTTTATTCTTAGAATTTCCTATTTTATCTTTGGAAACTGATAATGTTATTCAACCATGCTTCCAGATTTTTATACTATTTGGCATTTTCTTTCCAGAGTTATAAAAATCTGCTCTTTGCATAATGAGACTTACTTTAATATCCATTTAAAAACCCACAGAGTTCATATTCTTTAAGTAGGTGAGTAACTCAGGGTAATTTATAGCTTCAGCAGCATCCAGTACAGATATATACATATATATAGTGTATGTTAACTTATTTCCAGATATTCAACCCAATAGTTGTAGAAGGTAAGTCATATTTAATATCTTACTCATTTATATTTTTGTCTGTGTTCTAGTAGTTAGGAGTTACCCTCTAGAGCTATAAACAGAACTGTCTTCAACATTTTTATTCAAATTATGATGCTAACATTTAAAATGTATAAAAAACATGTGGAAATGTTTCCTGTTTAAAGTAATGCTTTGTAGACAATTGTACACATACACTCATAAATTTTACCTTTTATGCATCTGAAGCTCTTTAATCCACTGGATAATGCACTCTATGTTAGTGGACTTGCCCAATCAAAATATGACACATTTTCTGAAAACTTATTGTATATATGCATTAGAACAGTCTTTAATAAATAAAAATTTTTGGCTATGTTCCAAACTTTACATATGGAAATGTAAGATACTTCCTCCTATTTTTTTTCTTTTTCTGAACAACCTTTCTCCTTTGCCTTCTTCATTCATTATTATCTTCACATTCTCAAATTCTGAGCATTCAGGGTGTTCAGTATGCCATGTCTTACTACACTGATTTCTGTAATCTGGAATCATTCGGTCTCAATCATCTGCTCATACTTATGAGATGCAATCTTGAATCGATCTTTTCTAGTTCCCCTGCATTTTGCAATTAGGATTCGAGGATAAAAAAGAGCCATTAAATGATTTATATTTTACAGTCAGAAACATGAAAGTATTACAGAATTATAGCCATAAAGATTTCTGGAGATTTACTAAAAGATGATCATACTAGCTGATGACCTACAACCACCACCCAGTTTCATATTCATCTTCTCCATCTTCATAAACCAGATAAGAGTGAATGAAGAAACATAATACCCAGGGGTTTCTGAGATGCTCCCTTTCACATGCCCCAACACAAGCAATGGATAATCTTTTTAGATAAATATATTTAGATGTTTACATTTCTATAAATAGGAAAAGTAAAATCTTGACTTCTGACTTAAAGTTTCCTAAATTTCCTTAATTTTGGAAATGCCAGTTATGGCCATGCTTGGGTGTATTGGGAGAGTGTTCATAGGATAACTTTAATGTGTCATCTGTTTATTGAGGACAAGCATGACCATAGAGTTTGGCTCTTCCTTCTTTTATGAAGATATTTGGGGATGGCATGCTGGTTAAAGGATCCAACATCTGGAGAGGGAGAAGGGAAGACAGTGTGCTTGAGAAAAGAAGAGAATATATTCAAATACTGAGTTTTTTGCAACCTTAAAGAAGAAGGAATAGATGATTTTGAAAGTCCTTGTAACTTTGTTACTCAAGAAAACATTCAAAAGTTCCTGTGAATATATTGTTTATGAATACATTAATTATTGAAGAAGCACAATGTGTAAAATATATTTTACAAATATACTTTATGAATATATTTTATTAACATACTCTTCATTTATATCTTTTACTTAACATATTAAGCTTATTAATATCTTCAGATTACATTGTCAATAAATGTATTCAAAATATATTACTCTGCTTAATAATGTGTTTATTAGAAAAGTGTGTTGAATTTGTACTAATATATTTATTGAGTTGTATATTCATGAAGCATATATTATATTTATACATTCTTTTTCTCTAGATGCAGGAGGAGAAGACAAAAATAGAGAAAAATTAGCAATACTTGTAATGCTAGTATATCAGAAAAGGAAATCTGGATACTATGAGTTGGCAGAGGTGAAGTTGTCTTAAACCAAATTATATCCTCCTCATTTCTCCTCCTCCAATCTAAGGATACATGATTCCAAATGTAGTTTAAAATTGGCTAGCTTTATTCCACAACTCTATGATATTTGAGTAAGCACTGATGTGGAAATTTCATCTAAGCTTGCCTGAATTCTTAGAACATGGGGAGGTATAGTAAGTGATATCACCATAAGATACCATTAGAGAATGTGTTTCTTAACAGAAAAGGAAAATATAGCCAGGCATAGTGGCTTATACCTGTAATCCCATTACTTGGGAGCCTGACCAGAGGGCTACAGGTTTGAGGGCAGCCTGATAAATTTAGTGAGATCCTGTTTCAAAATTAAAATAAATAAAATAGGGCTACAGGTATAGCTTGGAGGTGAAATGTCTCTGGGTTTAATCCCCAGTACCACACACACACACAAAATAAAGCAAAAATAAAAACAAAGAAAATTAAAACTATTCATCTAAGAGCAATAAAAGTAATTAATCAAGCCACTTAATGTGGATATTAATTTGAAGAGATCATTTAATAAAGAATCAGGTCCCACATAACTACCTTGAAAGAAGGAATGTGAAAGCATTTTAGTATCACTTAGATGAAGGAGAATGTGCTTTAGGAAATACCAGGACTCAGCATTTATCTGCTTTCTAACTTTGAAACTTATATATATTGCTTTCTTCCTTAGTTTTATTTATATAGGAAAACTGGACTATTAAAATCATCCTAGCAAGATACATTTGGCACATGGGTCATGCCTCAAATAAATTTTTTTTATTGGTGCATTGTAATCATACATCTTTGTGAGACAAAATTTGGTAGAGGCATACATGCACAGAGCATTCATTTAACCCTTTCCCAATTCCCATCACATTCCCTTCTCCATCATATTTAGTGATTGATTTTATGTTTGTGTATGTACATCATGTGCCTTAAGGTGTTTCCCTCTCCCCTTCCATCCCATAATTTTCAATTAGGTCAAATTCTTTGCTTATCTAAGGTTTTTTCTTCACCTAGAGTCCCTCCTATGACCTACTTTCTCTCTAGCTTCTGCATATTAGGGTGAGCATCTGATTTTCTACTTTTTGTGACTAACTAATCTCACTTATCATAATGTTTTCCAGTTCCATACATTTTCCTGCAAATGACATGAACAGTCTACCCCAAAGCCAATAGAAGACAGGAAAATATTAAAATCAGGGCAAAAATTAATGAAGTAGAGAATAAAAAAATACAGAAAATCAACAAAACCAAAAGCTGATTTCTTGAAAAAATAAACACGATAGATAAACCACTATCCAACCTAACCAAAAGAAAGAGAGAATCAATTGAAATTACCAAAATAAGAGATGAGAAAAGTGATATTACCATCAACAGTGTGGAAATCTAGAGGATCATAAGAAACTACTTTAAAAAATTATACTCCAAGAAAATTGAATACCTAGAAGAAATTGACAAATTTCTAGACATGTACAACCTTCCTGAATTGATTCCAACAAATGTATCTATGTTTACACCTGCACAATTCACAATTGCCAAATTATGGTACCAGTCAAGATGTCCATCAACAGATGAATGAATTACAAAAGTATGGGATATGTAAACAATGGAATTTTACTCAGCCATCAAGAAAAACAAAATAATGTCATTTTCAGAGAAATGGATGGAACTGGAAAAAATTATGATAAGTGAGATTAGTCAGTTACAAAAATTTAAAATTGTATGTTCTCCCTAATATGCAGAAGCTAGGGAGAAATTGAGACATAAGAGAGACTCTAGATGATGGCGTGGCTGTACTTCCTTTCTCAATATATTATCTTTGGAGCTTGATGGGAACTTATTGAAGGGATCAAATAGAGAAAAAGGAACCCTTCAGCTCAAGTGAACAGCGATGGAGATGTCTATATGGCACTGATGTTGAAAATAGGAAAAAGTTCATCAATGATATAGGCCTATAGTTTTCTTTTCTTGAACTGTCTTTATTTGGCTTCAGTATTAATGTGATGTTGGCTTCATAGAATGTTTTTGGGAGGGTCCCATTTCTTTCTATTTCACGGAATAGCTTGAGGAGTATTGGGATTAGCTCTTCTATAAATGTTTTATAAAATTCACTTGGAAAACCATCTGGCCCTGGGCTTTTGTTTGATGGTAAACTTTTTTTTTTTTTTGCAGTACTGGGGATTGAACACAGGGGCATTCTACCTCCAAGCTACACCCCCAGCCCTATTTTTTATTCTTTATTTTGAAACCGGGTCTCACTAAGTTGAGGAGTGCCTCACTAGGTAGCTGAGGCTGGCTGCGAACCCGGATCCTCCTGTCTCAGCCTCCAGAATGCTGGGATTACAAGCGTGCGCCACCATGCCCGGCTCCCAGCCCTATTTTTTATTCTTTATTTTGAAACCGGGTCTCACTAAGTTGCGGAGTGCCTCACTAGGTAGCTGAGGTTGGCCGCGAACCTGGATCCTCCGGGTTTCAGCCTCCCGCATGCTGCATGCTGGGATTACAAGCATGCACCACCACGCCCGGCTCATGATGGTAAACTCTTTATTGCTGTTTCTATCTCTTTGATTGTTATTGGTTGGTTTAAGTTTTCTATATCTTCTTGACTCAATTTAGGAAAGTTACATGTGTCTAGAAATTTGTCAGTTTCTTCTAGATTTTCCATTTTGTTGGAGTATAGTTTTTCAAAATAGTTTCTGATGATCCTCTGTATTTCCATACTGTTGGTGGTAATATCACCTTTTTCATCTCTTATTTTGGTAATTTGGGTTGATTCTCTCTTTATTTTGGTTAGGTTGGCCAATGGTTTATCTCTCTTGTTTATTTTTTCAAAAAACAGCTTTTGGTTTTGTTGATTATCTGTATTATCTTTTTATTCTCTACTTCATTAATTTCTGTTTTGATTTTCATAATTTCCTATTTTCTACTAGCTTTGGGGTTGGACTGTTCTTGTTTCTTGAGTGCTTTGAGCTGTGTCATTAGGTTATTTATTTAGTGATTTTCTGTTCTTCTTATGTGGGCACTCAGGGCTATAAATTTTCCTCTTAGTACTGCCTTCAAGGTGTCCCAGAGGTTTTGATATGTTGTGTCTCTGTTTTCATTGGTTTCTAGGATTTTTAAAATTTTTCCTCTTACTTTTTCTATGACCCAATCCTCATTCAGCATTGTTGTGCTTAGTTTCCATGTGTTTACATGGTTACTCTGGGTCTTCATAGAGTTGATTTCTAGTTTTACTCTATTGTGGTCTAAGAAGATGCAGGGAATTATGTTACATTTTTAAAAATTCTCCAGTGCTTGCTTTGTGGCCCAGAATGTGGTCTATTTTGGAAATGGTTCCATGTGCAGCTGAGAAAAATGTGAATTCAGCTGTAGTTAGGTGAAAGAATCTATATGTGTCTAATAGGTCCATTTGGTTTATGGTATTCTTTAGGTCTGAGGTGTATCTACTGACCTTTTGTTTAGAAGATCAGTCTAGAGATGTGAGAGGAATACTGAAGTCACCCAGTATTAGTGTATTGGGATCTATGTGTGTCTTTATATCATACAGAGTTTGTTTTATGAAAGTAGCTGCAACTATGTTTGGGGCATAGATGTTAATAGTTGTTTTTCCTCTTGCTGGATTGTTCCTTTCACTAGTAAAAAATGACCTGCTTCATCTCTTCTGATAAGCTTAGGCTTAAAGACTAATTTATCTGATATCATGATTGCTACTTCTGCTTGTCTTCGAGTTCCATTGGCATGGATTACCTTACTCCAGCCCTTCACCTTTAGTTTGTGGTAATCTTTGCTTGTAAGATGTATTTCTTGCAGGCAGCATATAGATGGATTCTGAGTTTTAATCTATTTTGCCACCTTGTGCCTTTTTATGGGGGAGTTGAGACCATTTATATTCAGTGTGATTATTGAGAGATGATTTTTAATTCCTAACATTTTGAGTTTTGACCTCTGTTTTCAGTGGTGTTTATTCTTCTTTGCTTAGTTGAACTTAGATGCAAAACTGCTAAACAAAATACTAGCAATGCACATTCAAAAAAAAACATCAAGAAAATTATACACCATGACCAAGTCTGGTTCATCCCAGGGATGCAAGGCTGTTTATCATATGAAAAACAATCCATGTAATTCACCACATAAACAGAATCAAAGACAAAAATCACATGATCATCTCAATTGATGCTGAAAAAGCATTTGACAAGATCCAACACCCATTCATTGCTAAAAGCACTTCAGAGAATTGGAATAGAAGGAACATACCTCAACATCACAAAGGCAAAATACAATAGGCCTACAGCATATATCATATTGAATGGAGAAAAACTGCAAGAGTTTCTACTAAAAACAGGAACAAGGCAAGGATGTCCATTATCACCTCTTCTGTTCAACATAGTACTTGAGACTCTAGCCAGAGCAATAAGGCAAGAGAAGGAAATCAAAGGGGTAAAAATAGGGAAAGAAGAACTAAAACTATCCCTTTTTGCAGATGACATGATACTATACTTAGAAGACCCAACTGATGAAGACCTTAAAAGATGGAAAGATCTTCCATACTCATGAATAGGCAAAATAAATATCATAAAAATGGCCATCCTCCCAAAAAAGATCTACAGATTCAATGCAATACCCATGAAACTATCAAGGTCACTCTTCACAGACATAGAAAAATCAGTTCTTAAATTCATTTGGAACAACAAAAAGCCCAGGATAGCCAAAGTAGTTCTTAGCAACAAGAACCATGCAGGAAGTATGACAATACCTGACTTCAAACTCTACTACAAAGCCACAGTAATAAAAACAGCATGGTATTGGCACAAAAACAGACACAAAGTCCAATGGAGCAGAATAGAGGATTCAGAAACAGACCCACATGCTTATAGTCAATTGATTTTTGACAAAGGAGCCAAAAATATACACTGGAAAAAAGATAGCCTTTTTAACAAATAGTGTTGGAAAAACTGGTTAACCATATGCAGGAAAATGGAAATAAACCCCACTTTCTCATCCTGCACAAGAGTAAACACAAAGTGGATCAAAGACCTGGAAGTTAGGCCAGAGACCTTGCAGTTACTTGAAAAGGGCATAGGACCAACACTTCAACACAGAGGCACAGGTAAAAGCTTTCTCAACAAGACCCCAAAAGCACAAGCAACTCAAATATGTTCAATACATGGGATTGTATTCAACTAAAGAGCTTCTGCACAGCAAAGGAAACTATCAAGAACCTCAACAGAGAGCCCACAGAGTGGGTGAAAAATTTTTCCAGCTACTCTTCTGATAGAGGCCTACTATCTAGAATACACGGAGAACTCAAGAAAATCGCAGTTAAGAAAACAAACAACCCAATTAAAAAATGGGCAAAGGATCTAAATAGACACCTCACAAAAGAAGAAATACAAATGGCCAATAAATGCATGAGAAAATGTTTCACATCATTAGCGATCAGAGAGATGCAAATCAAAACTACCTTGAGATTTCACCTAACCCCAATCAGAATGGCAATCTTAAAAAAAAAGACACACACAAACAACAACAACTGCTGGAGAGGGTGTGGAGAAGTAGGAACCCTAATACATTGTTGGTGGGATTGCAAATTAGTGCAACCACTTTGGAAAACAGTATGGAGGATCCTCAGACGAATGGGAATAAACCTACCTTATGACCCAGCAATACCACTTCTGGGTATCTACCCAAAAGAATGGAAACCAAAGTATCAGACCGAGGCATGTGTATCTTTGTTTATAGTTGCACAATTCACAATAGCCAAACTATGGAAACAGCCAAGATGCCCATTGACAGATGAATGGATTACAAAACTATGGGATATATACACAATGGAATTTTACTCAGCCATAAAGAACAAAATCATGTTATTTTCTGGGAAATGGATGCAACTAGAAAACATTATGTTAAGTGAGATTAGCCACAAAAAGTAAAAAAGCATATGTTCTCTCTAATATGTGGATGCTAGGGAGAAGATGGGGCATAAGAGGGTCTCCAGATGAAAATGGAGAAACCCTTAATAAGCAAAGAAGTTGACTTAATTGAAGGGGCAGGATGGGGGGGGCACCCTAATGCACAGGATGTACTTTCACCAATATATCAAGGTCAATCACTAAACTGAACTTGAGAAGGAGGGAGGGCGAGGGAGTGGGGTGGGAATTGGGGAAGGGGTTTAATGAGAAATGTGTGCATATATGCATTTATCAGCTTGTACCTAACAAAGATCTATGATTACAATTCACCAATTATTATATAAAAATAAGCATGAAAAAAAGAAAATAGGAAAAAGTTAAGGTTTTGGAGATAAGTTTTGCTGAACTGGTAAATAACCACCAAGGGAGATTTGAACAATTATCTCAGTATTTTAATTTGAGCTTGTTTTTAAATATTCAAAGGTAAATAATTTAAGACTAGAAAAAATAGAACACACATGTATAGGGTACTTAATAATTTTATTTTTGAAAATGTTAATATTTATCATATGAATTAAATATGTACAAAACATATTATTGACAATAAAATTAATGTTCCTCAAAAGAAAAAAAGAAAAAGTGGATGATTGTTCTCTAGTGAAAGTATGTTCTTAGTTTTCCTGCAATTTTTTGAGTCCTTAAGAAAGAATTAAGATTGGTTGATATGTAGTGTCTCATATTCTG
The DNA here is from genome assembly GCA_004027655.1 of Graphiurus murinus. NCBI lineage: Eukaryota > Metazoa > Chordata > Mammalia > Rodentia > Gliridae > Graphiurus > Graphiurus murinus. The sequence goes on along the minus strand of PVLC010018354.1, from coordinate 15,273 downwards.
GGGCTCTTTTCCAGTGGATTTCAACAAATGAAGTCCAAGGACTAATGAAGGCTGTAGGAATACTAAAACGTATTTGTAAACCAGAGAAAATAACAAGACAGAATATCTCCTGCACATGGGAGGGACTTTTGAAAAGGAGTAGCCAGTAAAGGTCTGAGAATGTGAGCTTTCATCCCTTCTCGTGGCTCCCCGTCTGCTATTTTGTTATTGATCAGAACTAAGTCTTGAGACCCAATGTCTTTTGCCAAGTTTCAATTTGTAGTTTAATCATTATCTTAAGGGCTGGTGGACTATATGCTCCTGGGGCTGGTAAGCTGTGATCTCCTGGCAGCACTGTCTACCTCTGCCTTTTGATTATCCTTGGAATTTCTTTACACCAGTTGTCTTCAGAATGTGGTCCACAGAAGGGGCTGAAGTTTTGTTTTGATTTCCATATCCCTTGCTTGTTCATTGTTGCCCTTATATCTTATTAACCTTGTCTGGTTTTGTTCCTTGTATAGATGATTCCTTTTAACCCTTCTTCTTCCTAGATTATCAGCCCTGCCTCATGGTGACATTTTATGTTCATATGCCACTTGTCATTTGTCTTTCTTCCCAGAAAAATTATAGACTTCCTTGTGGCAATGTCATTGTTGAGTCATCAATCTCTTCCCTTGTAAAGATAAATGTAACACTACATCTAAATTATTTTTGTGAGAGAAAAAGTGAGGAGAAAGAGAGAGACTAAAGGAGAATGAGTAAAAGGCATTTGATGAATGACTTTATATTCCCATGTGGCTAATTGTAAATTTCCAGGGGCAAAAATCCGACGATGACTTTAATAATTCTTGTGGCTTTGTATGTATCTGTTTTGACATATGCTTCTAGGTCGAGGCCACTAACAACACATTTTGTTTCCTCCTTCCTGGGCAGCACAGATCTATTCAGTGCTACCCATGACAAGAGTGACTGGTAGAGGGCTTTTCAAAGGATTTAGAGTCATCAGTAGCGGAAGAGTAAGAAGGGAATGCCATTTGTAAGATCTAAAGAAGAACAAAGTCCCCATTAAGAACTGAGACTTGAACATCACTTAAAGGTGTCTGCTATCTACTCTCATATGTCACTCGAAATTTATTGAAACTTCAAGTACAAAGTGGGATAGGGTGAGATTAAAGGTCTAACCACATTACATTTCTTTTCTGGAATGAGTTTCCAGGGTAGATAGCTAAAATCATGATTCATCTTGATATTATGTTTGCTGTTATTATTTTGGGGGCATTTATGTCATGCAAATTTTTAAATTTTACTTATTATTTGGGGACATTATTATTATGTTTTTGTATTCTAAATTTCTAAAGAAAATCTGGAGTGGACTAGGTCAAGCTATATGATAGTGTCAGAGATGTATATGGGTTAACTTTTCATCTTCCTCAACATCTCATCTGACACTGAAAGAAGGAAGAACGGTGGGGCAGTTTCTGCATACCATGTGACATTATCCCCCAATTTTTCATGATCTAGTTAATAAGACATTTAACAGGGTTTTTTTTATCCTGGATACAAATGAATTAAATAAAAATAAATGTCATTCATAAGAGTAAAATCATTTAAATCACAAGTCAGTTTCTATTAATATTATATAATTATTAATATTTCAACAAGATTTCTCCAGGTTTAGAAGTAGCATAACATTGCACACAATTTAAAAAAAACTTTGTTTTCCTATTTAATAACATGTTTACTGAAACATTCAGAAAAATAAGTCTAGTTATTATAGACCAAATAATGTTATGTGCATGTATTAATGTGTCACTATGAATCTCAGTACTATGCATAATTAAAATACTCCAATGAAAACTACAAATCTAGGGGGACATGATGAGTTCTAAGACAAATAAAGAAAGTAGGTGGTCCAGAATTAAACATATTATTAACTTATTTGCAATGTTAGAGCTCAAATTCCTACTTTTTCATATATAAGCTGTGAAACTGAATAAAAATATTTCTCACTGCCCTAAGTTACTCATTTATAAAATTAGCTGTTTTCATGAATGTAGTGAAATTTTTATTAGTCATTAAATATAAATCACTTAGAAAAATATTCAACACATATTAGATGATGACTCAAGTTTAATTTTGACTGTTAGATATTGATATTCAATTATTATATATTTGAGAAATGTCTACTATCTATAACTCTTTCTTTGTTTTGCATGAAACACAAGCATAATATAGTTTACCCAAGTGACTAGGGTATGCACAGATATTAAATTTCAAATTTGATGCTTTAATGTAGAAAACATTCTGTTGCAGAGAGAAATAATCCTACACTATTTTCATATAAATGTTTATGCTGTAATTGATGTTGATATTCAAATTAAAATGAAGAATTGATATAATTTCTTGGCTAATGTAGTCTCTAATCTTTGCATCAAAAGTGAGACTTTATTCTCCTCAGCTTCCCTAGATTTATGGTAATCATATTAGAAAATAAAAATATATTTAAATGTATAAATAAATATTTAGAGACAGTATTTTTAGTTTCATACATGCTTCAACAATTCTGTTCCTAACTCAAGGTAAGTATATGTACAAACATATGTATATATTTCTGGTTATATGTGGACATTTATATGTATGCTTGTAACATATAAATTATTAACATGTGCATATTATATGTAAAGCTAAGTATATATACACATATGCAGATTATATAATAAAAAGATATATTAATTTTACTTCAGCAATGAAAGATTAACAGTTACCTACAGAGAATGTTTCTTATTTTTAACATTAGTAAGTAGACTAAGTTTTTCAAATTAATATGGGAGCATTTGTTTGTTTGTTTAGCACTGTGGCACAAATACTAACAGTTTTCTCTCTACATTTGAATTCCTTAGGTGACATTGGTATAATGTATATGATTCTTATCTTTCTGTGTTGGCTTATTTCCTTGGTTCTTTGGAGTGTGACTGGATGCCTATACAGAACTTTCAATGGATCATGTTTAGCAAAAACAGAATTGGAGTCATCATTCTGTTTAAATTAAGGTGTCATGGATGAGATGAAAGGGCATTATTCTGGAATTAGCTTATTTTTCTGTCTCTCAGATGTACTAGCCTTACCAGGAAAGCTCTTATCTCCCTACCTCAAACTGAAGATGAACTTATAACACTACCAATGACTTTATATTGCCATTACTGCTCAGGAGTCATGAATGGAACGTCCACATATTGAGAATTTTGTCACAGTGTGAAATTTGCTATATCTCATTTTCTGTCTGAAATATTTTCCATCTCATTAGAAACAGCTGAAGTGAGAGACTGAGATGACTTTTTTTTTATCTTTTAGAGATTAAAGGAACCTAGTCCAACAAGGGTATACACCTAAGTCTTTTGTAACAGAGTACAGTTTAACAATTCTCTTGAGAAATGGATTAGATAGATATCTAGAGAATAAGGCTAACAGATTTATAATAAAATAACAGCCTCAATATTTTTGGTTCCTCTCAAGTAAAGATCATTAAGAATATTGCTAAATCTCTAAGGTACTTTTTCAGTAAACTAAGTACTTAATAGATATATACCAATGTAGCTCAGTTACTAAACTGGACTAAAAGCATTTATCTCATATAGAAAAATTGGATGTTTGTGGTTTCATAGATTTACGTATTTATTGGCATAAATTTATTAATATTTATGTCAATAATAGTTAATGGTACATCTGTTATACATATGGAAATAAACATACAGACAATTGTGTACAATTGAAATATAAGCATATAAAATGTTTATTAAATAGACAATATGCATGTATATCAGTGAAGTACCATTTTAGTGACAATATTATTAGTTTATAATTTTTATAATGGACCCATTAATAAGAACTGAAAATGGCCATTGACAATGTCAGCTGAAAAATAGGCGAACAAATTAAAGTATAAAAATAAAAACTACATAAAACGTACACTTTTCTGCTTTTGTAATCTTTAATTGCAAAAAAAATTACACATTAAAATAACCATCTGTTTTCTTCAGGATGAAATAAATTTCATTTCTCTCTCTCTCATCTTGAAAACAGCTGTCAGCCAGGAGGGCACAGCTGAAATGGATTGCTCATATCACATGAAGCATGAGACAGACTCCACTAATCCTTAAGATTAAAAACATTGCTCTTCACAAAGTTGCCTTGGTTGTTTTGTTCATCTCTCTTCTACTTGTTGTGCTTTTTTTTCTTTATGTTACTAATGATAATCACATATGTGGATGTCTATGTTGTAGGAACTATCTTAGTTATGGTAATTATTTCAAGTATTCATATTGAATTATTGGCTTTAAAGTATTTTATATTAAATCATTGCCTTTACAATACATTTTCAAGTATTTTAAAACATATACCAAATTTCAAGTAATTTTCATGAACCAAAAAATGTGCATGGAACTAGGATCTAAATCATACTCCGCTCAGATTATTTCTAGCTTGTTTGAGAGGAACCTTTATTTTCATATTTTTGTTCTTTATATATGTTTTTGCTTCCATAATTAAGATTCAGATTTTTTTCTTATCTATGGATCATTGCTCGTGAGCATTTCTAAAACTTAGTGAAAATCTGCACACAACGGAATGTACAAGTGTATTGAATATACAATTTGGTGAATTTTGACATGTACTTAACTATGTAATCAATATCTTCATTAAGATTGAGTCACCTAAGAAAAATTTCTCATGCCTTCTTCCAGTCAATCCACACAAGGAAGACAAAAAGCTTGTGATTTTCATCAGCTCAAATTTATTTTGCCTAATGTTAGTATTTCATATAAATGAAATCATGCCTTATGCACATTTTAGTGTCCTGGATCCTTTCAGTCAACATGTCATTTAAAAAATACATCCATGTTGCTTCATAAAACATAGGTATCAAGTAGACAATTGAGAAAGATGGTATGTCGAGTCCCTAGGACAACAAGGAGAACTTCAAAAATCTGAGTCTGAAGTAAAAATAGGATAGCTTAATAATAGCACAGACCAAGAGATGAGTATAAAGGCTAATATAATACTTGTACATGTTCAAGAATGATGAAACTGGAAGAAAAAGCCAAAATAGATAGATGGTATTAGCTAAACAATGTATTTGATAACTTGAAGAGAGTTGTGGTATACTGAGAATTTGGAATAATTATAACTCTAAGGTTAATGAAACAAAATTTAAAAGTAACTATGGACTTAAATATATTTTATTTATGAAATTGAACACACTCCATTACTGAAGATAGAAAAAGATACTTTACTTACTTTCTATTTTAAAATTTTGATCCAGATACCCAAGTCTCTCCTAACCAGAAATCTAAATAGTTATTATATCATGTATTTTTTATATATTTTAACAAGAATTTTGTACTCCTGCCCATAGTTTTATAGTCATTTGGGAATTGTAATTCTAAAAAAAAAAATCAATGCATGCAGCAGGGAATCAGAAAGACTGAAAGTCATGTAGAAATAGGCAGTATTGAAACCTAGGAACAATTTCTTTCAAAATAAAGTACTTTCAGCAGGGTAGATATGAGAAAATTCCTGGAAAGAGTGAATTCTCAGCATCATGCTGTCATTTATTTTAGATTATAAGAAAATCAAGCAGTTTTATTTGGGACTGAGTACGAAAAAGCTTGTAGTCTATAAATGCAATGAGCTATGAGAACAGGCACAACTCTGAACTCTTACAAACTTGCTGTTTGATCTAGATATGAGAGAGATATTTAAATAGTGTTATGTAAATAATAGTATATCTTCTTGTTTAGCACAAATTAGTTTGAATAAATTTCTTCTTGCTATTTCTATAATAAGAAAAGTAAAAGAAGATGGTATAGTTACTATAAAATTTGCAATAAAGTAAAGTAAAAGAAGCAATAGCAAGAAGATTCACCAGCAACGTAAATACCATTATTTCTCAGTAACCACTGGGTACTGCTTTCAGGGAACACTATGAGTATAAAAATACTAGGATGCTAAAGTCCTTTATACAAAATGCTGTAATGTTTGCATGTAACCTATGCACATCCTCTTGTAGTTTAAATTACCTCTAGATTATAATACCTAATGAAATGTAAATGCTGTGCAAATAGTTGTACTCTATTGTTTAGGGAATAATGACAAGAAAAAGACTTCCATGTTAAGCATAGATGCAGTTCTTTTTTGAATGTATTTGGTCCACAGTTACTTGAATCCACAGACACAGAACTCAAAGATATGGAAAGCCAAATGAATTTGAAAATTACCTACTGCAGAAGCCCAAAGAAACTTCAGGATAATATTCCAAAGAAAAAGTAGACCGTATGAAAGAAAAGCATAAATTAGTAAGCAGAAAATAGCCAGCTTGCCTGAGAGTAAGAATGAGTATAATAAATAGAAAGATTAAGAAAAAAATTAAAACTGGGAGTTTTTATGAAAGAACCTAGGGCTATGCCAATGGATTCGAGGGAAGCCAGTCTTCAAAATAAACTTAATCCAGGAAATGGTGTGTCTTTGGGAACCTGGCCTGAGCTTCACAACTCCTCTTGATTAGGCATATGTTTTCACATTTGTTTCACACTTCTCTCTACAGTGCAGCTGTCAACATGATGCAAGCCTGATCATGCAGAACCTAGAAGTCTGCGAATATCACTTACCACAGTTGCTCCCTATTAAGATGAAATGGTCATGATTTTATATCCCTACCTCTCTCAGTCACCAAATGTGGTTGATCTTGGGTGACATGTGTTCTTCTGGGAGGCAGCTCTCTGCAGCAACTGAAATAAACTATTCAGGAGATGATAGCTAGATATTTATGCTAACTTCTTTCTCTGCAGCTAGGAACCAGGTACTTTTTTGAAGGTGGAACTGGATGAAATATCTCTGTACCTCTTGGAAATACTTTTCCATATATGGTCAGGGAGCAACTTATTTAGGAATTCATGGAGTGCTTTTTATGAAGGAAAACTTAAAATAGGTTATTAAGTGAACTATGACCCAGATACTATAGCTATTCTCAAGGTCAATCATAGATTCTCTCTTCCACTAGTGATTCTTTTTCACCTTAATATTAATTTATCACCTCTGCTGGTCTCAGAGGTGACCCTCTGATCATCCTGACAACTAAAGCCTGATAGCTGTATTTGCCTTTTTACAACTGTCACAATTGGGAAGTAAATTATGCTGAAGAACCTAAATTAACTACCTGTCCTTCGCACAGATTCTTCTCTACTCCATTATGTAACAGCACTCTTACTTTTTATTGATGATCATTATCAATTAACACTTCCAAGATGATGACTCTATTTCTTGTTTGCTTATTCTTGAAATGAAAAGAAGAAAAATGTCCAGGTGTCAGCTATAGCTGATAGTACAGTGAGGCACAGCTATTTGGCAAATTTATGATCATATTGGGAACCAGGATATCTATTATACATGGCCCGGAGTTGCAGTCCTGGGAAGTACAAAGCCATCTAGAACATTGGATAGATGGCTTCTGTTCCCAGTTCTTGTATCTTTGGGGCCACAGAACCATATTAAGGTTTTTGGTGCAATGTGTATATTATCTCACAGAGGATGACCTCTCATATTTAGACCTCTATACCAATGATTCAGGTGTGTGTTAGCCATTGTTTCAATTCTATATCTAGTCAGCAGATCTTCAGGAGAGGGTGCATTACATTATCTGTCAAGTTTATCCCATATTAAGATATCTACTCAGGTGCAGAAAAAGAGGCCTTTGGTCGTAAGTGATGTTAGGTGGGACTAAAGTCAGTGTATTGACACTGCAATACCTCAAGGTAGTGGTGATTTTTGTGGCTCTTAGGGCAAGAAAGACAAACTCATATCAGAATGTTGTTTTGTCCTTCTGAGAATAAATTGTTGGCCATCCCAACACAGAAAAAACCCAATATACCTATCTTGTCATTAAGTGCCCAGATAGTCTCCTAGAAAAATAGTATCATATTGGGAGCTCAGCATTGGTAATTATTCTTTCCAGGCTGGCTTCTTGGCAATGGAAATAGCTAGATCATCCTTGATAGGGGAGAGTCCATTCTGTTGGGCCTATGCATATCTATAATAGTGAGAATTGGGGGGTACCTATAATGTTAGTTTTGAGGTACTCATTGGCAGATGTGGGTGAATGTCCACCTACCCAGTCATTTTGTCTTATTGGTTGTTTAATTCAAAATCTGTGATGAAATATCCTCTGGTAGTTGTTAATATATTACAAAATATCTTCCTAATTTTTGCCCAATTCCATATTATCTCCGCGTACCCCTACTGTTGAATTCCTTACCTCTTATCTTCTAATGACTTTATTTTTAGGTTAATGACCAACTGGCCAGGCCACTTGCCACTGTCCATGAGACCATATACTAGCTAATCCTGAAATTATTTTTTTTCCACATAGAGTGCATAAAAATATGTTTCTCATGAAATTACAACCATTGGAACCATTTTCCCCATCTCTGTTTTTTATGATTACTCCTGAAAGCAGCATACTATTATTGACATCCTTTATATAACTTGCAATAACGTGCTAAGCCTGGCCATCTGAAAACCAAGTGGACATTTTTCTATGTCCTTAAATCCTTCTTAGGAATGTCCTACATTGGGTATAAGTTAAAGGAAGAACACTGGTATAACTGTGTTGGAGTCCATGGAAACCTAGGGTATCTGTTTATATTTTACTTCTGTCTGTTGATTATGTTCAGGATTACTCCCAAATATACTATTTCCTTGTTAGGATGAATGTTGCTAAAAATAGTGACTCCATGAATCAGTGAATCTGACAAGATCTGTCATCTCTGGGCATCTCTAGTCTGTCATCATCTGGGCATCTCTAGTCTCATGGCTACATAGTATTCCATGGGGTGATTATTCCTTTAATCAACTTTGCAAAAGCATGGTGCCCAGGGATGCATTCAAACACTACACTGGATGTTTCTGGGAGAACTTTTGGAATAAAATTGACATTTTTTTTTGTGTGTGTGGTACTGGGGATTGAACTCAAGGGCATTCTACTTCTGAGCTATACCCCCAGCCCTATTTTTTATTCTTAATTTTGAAACAGGGTCTCACTAAGTTGCGGAGTGCCTCACTAGGTAACTGAGGCTGGCTGAGAACCCAGATCCTCTGGTCTCAGCCTTCCAAATGCTGAGATTACAAGCGTGCGCCACCATGCCCAACTAAAGTTGACAATTTAATCAATGAACTTAGAAACTGAATTTTTCTAAGTTCCTGAGGGTCTCACTAAGTTTCTGAGATGCTAAGACTGGCCTTGAACCCATTCTCCTGTTTGAACTTCCCAAGTATTGTTATTGTAGGTGTGCACCACCATGCCTAGCCCTGAATATTAAATTTCTTTCTTACTTAACAATTACTATTTCTGCTTACTTTTTTTGTAATGAGTGGTCAGATGAGATACCTTGGGAATACTAAAAGTCAGTGCCCTCTGCCCCCAACCTAAGACTTTGGCAAAAAAATAAAAAAAAGTAATGACAGATTTTTAAGTAGGCAACAGAACTAAATGAAAATGTCTTTTGGTTAGGAAGATTTTAGAAAGCTACAGGAGACTTTTGAGGGTGGATAATGGCCTCATAAGGTGTGCAGAATCTGTGAATATTGTTTTATATAGCAAAGAGAATTTTATAGATGTGATAAAGTTAAAGATCTTGGTAAAGGTGGCCCTACTATAATAAAAGTCCATGTTAGAAGGAAACAGAGGAATCAGAATCAAACAGAAAGCAAGGTAACTACTGAAGAACAGGGATGGTGGCTCAGATTTGAAGACATTACATATTTGGTTTTGAAGATGGAAAAGAAAGACTTTGAGCCAAAGGAAGTGTAGGAAACTTCTGGAGACCAAAGAAGCACAAGAAAAATGAACTTCTCCTAGATCATCCCGAGAACACAACTACAGTAACCCATTTTAGGCTTTTGACCTTCAGATTAATAATATCCTACAAATAAAATATGTGTTGGTATTAGTCACTAAATTTGTGGTAACTTCTTAGTACATATTGTGGCTTTAATCTGGAATGTTCCTCCAAGCCTCACATGTTAAGAAAAACAGCAACATTCAAAGATGACAAACTTCAATCACAAGGGCTCTAATATTATCAGTGAATTAATCAATTGATAGATTAGTAATTTTAATGAATTTACAAGGTGGCAACTGTAGGCAGGTAGGGCATGGCTAGAGGAAGTAGGTCATTGGTGGTATGACCTGGGGAAATGTATCTGTCCCTGGTCCCATCCTCTTTCTCTTTGCTTTTTAAATTTAATTAATTAATTAATTAATTAATTAATTAATTGCGGTACCGGGGATTGAACTCAGGGGCATTCTACCTCCAAGCTATACCCCCAGCCCTATTTTTTTATTCTTTATTTTGAAACCAAGTCTCACTAAGTTGTGGAGTGCCTCACTAGGTAGCTGAGGCTGGTGGCGAACCGGGATCCTCCTGTCTCAGCCTTCCGAATGCTGGGGATTACAAGCGCCCGCCACCACGCCCAGCTTCTCTCTGCTTTTCAATTACCATAAGCTGAGCAGTTTTCTTCTGCCACACCCTGCTGACATGATTTTCTGCTCTGCAGACACTATGCCCTAGACTGAACTTCTGAATTCATTAGCCATGAATTGTGAAGGCAACATTTAGTAGCTCTACATTTTTTGTGAGGTATTTTGGTCATAGTGAGAAAAATCTGACTAACACAGAGCAGCAATAGTAAACTAATCCAACATATTATTTTAAAAGATTCTTATGAAAAGCCACTGATTGTGTTGTTTAAAGCAAACACACAAAAGGCTATTGAGCTCTTTGGCTATTGCTAATACTTTTGTCATTGATATATTTTGAACATTCCATCACCCGTAATACGAATTGCTTTTTTGACCTTTTGTCAGTAAGGACAAAATGAAGAATAACTTAATGATTTGCTTAAAAACAAGAGATGAGTTATTCTTTAGTTTCTACATCTATTTGTTTTTAACTTCTTTAGCAAAAATGAGTTAGCATAAACAAGGAGCATATTTATATTTCTTGATAAATTATATGCATTAGTGTCTATATAATGCAACATATTAAGGCAATACTAATGAACAAACATATTTAAAGATGCAAAGTAAATAAAAATGGAATATATAGAATACATGCGATTGAAACATTTGTTACCTTCTTTCAGCACCTCTTTGGATCATATTACAAATCCCTTGACATTTTTTCTCTCCCCATTACAAACTGCTGTATTTGATGACCAAAATACATCTCTACTATTTAATGACTTTCTTCTTTTTCAACTGAGAGCTTGTTTTCCTGTTAATGACAAATATAGCACAGATTTGGTTAGATGCTATGGGGTATGATATTGAATAAGCAATGTGACTAATCCTCATTGTGTATTCCCAAGCTGACTCTTAGTACTCTATTTTCATGTCTCCTGAGCACTATAGCTTATTAAAATTGTCTTCTTCTGCAGTGTTTCAGCTAAAGGTATTATGATGCAATGTATTTTCTTTCTTAACTTGCCAAGGTGATGAACTAAAATTATATGATCATTTGGTTAATGGCATTAATTTATCTGTGTGAATATGTATTTTATAAAGTCACATGCTGTTATGGCAGAAAAGCAGATTAAGCTTCTCATATTTTGAAAAAAACAGAAAATACACATGCTACAATTGAAAAGACATTTTGTTGAATGAGTCTATTTTAATCTCAGTATGATGATGCCAATCTTGTGGTGTTTTCATATTAGAGTGAAATGTAGAACAGAGCTTTTCTTTTTCTAAAAATTTCTTGTTGTCTTTCAAAGTTTCTTGCCTTCAGACACCCCAAGTGACCTAACTCATCATTACAATGTGCTATAATTTACATAAAGGGGGGAAAACAACCCATAGATACTGCCATTAATGAGATGGTTCAATCTATCTGCAGAAAATGAAAAATTTAAGTGCAAAATGAGTTTAAAAGAACTGTGATGTTTTGAACTTTAAAACATCTATTAAATCTTTTTTTTTTTAATAAAGGACCCCAGTAACCTCCCACAGCATGAGCAAATTTCTGTCAGTATTATTATTAAGATCAAAGACAAAAATAACAGCGAATCCATATTAGTGCATCCTTCCTTCAATCCTACACTTGATTTTTTATTTTAAAATTAGTTATTTCATGACCATGGGACCATATCATGTCTGTAGAATATTTAAATTCCATCTTACAATTCAAGCCAATTTCAGAAATCATTTATCTTGCATATGATCCAGGTAAGTGTTGATATATTATTTATTTTTGAGTTACTAAATAGAATTAAGAAATAGGACTACTCACAAAAGAACCCAAATCTTCACTTTGGGCTCCATTAACAGCACCTCATAGGGAACCCTCAGAGAATGGCAGTGCCATGGTGCCTTGGTAACTTTGCACCTGTCCTTATAGTTCATGAAGGTGAAATTTTAAGTGCTCATCTCTGTCAGAATGGCTTGTGTTTGTGGTTGAATAGGACAAGATAGAGACTTTATAGTGTTCCATAACAAGGGCATCGCCAATTAATTTCTTGTTTCCCAGGGAGGCTATTTGGAGATAATTCTTCATTGTCTCCAGCATTCTGAAGAGTTACATACTCATTCCACATAGAGTGTAGTTGCAGACCATAAAGTCACTGAGCCTGATCTGTGGTTGAGAACTGAGTCACAGAAGTTATCACAGTCCTTCAGGTACTTTTGTTTCTGTGTTATCTTTCTGTGTGTGAAATAAAGGGAGCTACTAATTTTGACTATCCTTTATTTCACAGTCTATGTAAACTGTCTGAATCTAAAACAGGCGATTGTGTTTTTACTGGTTGAATCAGTCAGGTTTGGGCCTTTGCTATGTCATTTGTGCTAGGGCCATGACCACACTCTTTTTCCATCAGAGTAAGTATGTTAACATTTAATCTCCTTTAATGCTAAACTTAGAGGAATTTAATTTCCAAGTGTTTCATATTTTCAGACAACTCTTGTAAAGAGCTAAAAACCAATCTAGCCAATCAGGCACTCAAAACTGGATCTTGCATGTTCCTACCTGGATTATATTGCTTTCCTGCTTAACTGACATATCTTCCTTGGGCTGGAAACCCAGGTTTGTACAGCCAGGAGATTACCCAGCCTTTGGCATATTACCCTGAGATATGATGTGAAGATGGGCAAAACATCTTTTCTATCTTTGCTGAATCTTGGCTTCTAAATTCTTCTTCCTCTGAGTGCATAACTATGACAACTACAGGAACTGTCTTGACACCTGGCATATAAGATGTAATACCTCCTGATGAAATGACTGTTTCAGAAAACTAATATTTCAGTAAACATGATATGTAGGTAGAATTATGTTCCTTCAAAATTCATATGTTGAAGTCCTAATCTGGTGTCTGAAAATGTGTCTTTATTTAGAGATGAGGCTTTAAAATCACACAGATTATGTTAGGCTGTTAGGCTGGATATTGATGTCCATATAAGAAAAAACTTGGAAAACAAAAGATACCAGGGATCTATACACTCAGGGATTTACCATACAAGGTGGCAAGAAGGCTGCCATCTATAAACCAGGGAGAGAGGCAGGAGCAATGGAATCTGGTGACAAATGATCTTAGCTTTCAGCCTCCAGAGCTGTGGGGAGAACAACTTTGATATTTTGTTGTGGCAGCTCTGGAGAGCTAGTGCACATGATTAATAAGACAGACCATGATTGAGGCTGGGATTATGACTACATCTAGAGGTAGAATCCATCCTCACATGAGCCCTTCATGTAACTACTATCAGATTCCAATTGCCTCGCCAATCTGAAGTATATAATTCCATGGTGTAGAAGACTCCAGAATTAGAAATGATTTAACACAGTGACATTATAGAACTGATTGTGTAACATACAGCACTTGTTACTTTGAAATATAAAATTCTTGCTAATAGCATGCAAACATGGTCTAGACTATTTGTGAAAAAATACACTTTATCTTGGTTTTAGAAAGTCTTTTGGCTCGCGGGAAGAGCGGAGGGATGGCGGTGGCTCGGGCTCCGGGCTGTGAGCGGAGCGGAGCGGGAGGGCTCGGCTCACATGAGCGCTGCCTCGCTGAGAGACTGGAGCTGCGGCAGCGCAGGCCTCCACTGCTCGTCTGCCGCCTCCTTCTCCTCCTCAGGGCTCAGGGTCCGCTTGCCCTCCGACGCTGCTCAGAAAAGCCAGAAAATTAGCATTAGGCAGTCTTTCATGAAATTATTGATTCTGATACACTAGGAAGATGGCGATGGAGTGAGACACGTCTCAAGAGCCGCTGTGAGCTCGATTCAAATCAGTTGTGGATCCAGCTTTTTGAAAGAAGAAAAAAGCAACAAAAAGGTGAAAAACGCTGCGAAAACTGGAATACAGCTGAGCAGAACCCGGAAGGCCGACCAGGGACAGCAAAGAAGCCCGTCTCCGCAGCCCCGGCACCACGCCGCCAAGCAGAAGCCGCCATTGAGCCGGCCCCCGGCGTGGAGTCTACTAAGAAAGAAATATACAACAACCCTCTGCCCCCCACTGGCCAGAGCTGAAGTGAGCGACTCCTGAACTCCTCATCCTAGCCAGGCGGCATTTGGAGGCACCTTCCACAGAGACCAGAACGTGTGGTACGACCAGCTTAAGCCCGCACAGGACCATCCCAGCTCACCTCTCCCCACAGAGCCGGAGCAGAGAGAACTGCACCCCAGGGCTTGGGTCAGGACTGCCGCAGGAACAGCTTCTCGACGGAAGGGGGGAGAAGCAAATCGGCTCAAGGGTGAGTGGGGAAATGGGCAGCTGGCTGGAGTCTGAGGAGCAGACCAGGGGAGAACCGGGGAGTCGGCGCGTGCTCAGCAGTAGCAGCCGCCATCTTGTTGGCTGCCCACAGCAGCAGAAATCTGCCCAAAAGACCTGCAGAGGCCAAACCAGGTCTGTTCTTACAAACTTTCAGGGATTTTTATTTTGCTACTTGCTGACGTTTCTTGTTTTCTGGGGTTTTTTGCTTTGTTTTGTTCCATTTTTACCCTGTTTTCACTTTGCATTGCTACAATTTATGTGTGTTTGTTCGGAGGATTGGTTGCCTTTCAGCTTTTGCTAGATCCTAGAAGTCAACACCTGAAACCCACCAAAGACACCAATAGAGCAGGCAGAAGAAATTCCAGAGTAATTGCAACTCAGTACAAGATACCATTCACAGAGAGAAAATAAAAATAAGAAACCTACAAATTCAGGGAAAGCATGCAAGAGCAGCAAAGTTATAAATTTAAGAACAGGGAAA
>PVLC010018353.1:0-32173 GCA_004027655.1 Graphiurus murinus | reverse complement strand
AACTGGTTAACCATATGCAGGAAAATGGAAATAAACCCCACTTTCTCACCCTGCACAAGAGTCAATTCCAGGTGGATCAGAGACCTGGAAGTCAGGCCAGAGACCTTGCAGCTACTTGAAGAGGGCATAGGCCCAACACTTCAACACATAGGCACAGGTCAAAACTTTCTCAACAAGACCCCAAAAGCACAAGCAACTCCAAGGAAGATCAATATGTGGGATTACATTAAACTAAAGAGCTTCTGTGCAGCAAAGGAAACTATCAAGAACCTCAACAGAGAACCCACAGAGTGGGAGAAAATCTTTGCCAGCTACTCATCTGACAGAGGACTCATATCTAGAATATACAAAGAACTCAAGAAACTCACAGCTAAGAAAACAAGTAACACAATCAAAAAATGGGAAAAGGATCTAAATAGACACTTCACAAAAGAAGAAATACAAATGGCCAATAAATGTATGAGGAAATGTTCCACATCATTAGCAATCAGAGAGATGCAAATCAAAACTACCTTGAGATTTCACCTAACTCCAATCAGAATGGCAATCATCAAGAACACAAACAACAACAAATGCTGGCGAGGGTGTGGAGAAGTGGGAACCCTAATACATTGTTGGTGGGATTGCAAATTAGTGCAACCACTTTGGAAAACAGTATGGAGGATCCTCAGACGAATGGCAATGATCCTACCATATGATCCAGCAATACCTCTACTGGGTATCTACCCAAAAGAAAGGAAACCAAATTATCAGACCAATGCATGTGTAACTATGTCTATAGCTGCACAGTTTACAATTGCCAAACTATGGAACCAGCCAAAATGTCCATCAACAGATGAATGGATTACAAAACTATGGGATATGTACACAATGGAAGTTTACTCAGCCTTAAAGAAGAACAAAATCATGTTATTTGCAAGGAAATGGAAGGAACTGGAAAACATTATGTTAAGTGAGATTAGTCAGTCACAAAAAGTTAAAAATCAAATGTTCTCACTAATATGTGGAAGCTAGGGAGAAAATGGGACATAAGAGGGACTCCAGATGAAGAAGGAGAATTCTTAGGAGAACAAAGAATTTGATTTAACGGAAGGTGATGGGGGGAGGGGGGATACCCTAATGAGCATGATGTACTTACAAGATCACATCAAAGTCAATCACTAAACTGACCTTGAGAAGGAGGGAGAAGGAAGGAGGGGGGTGGAAATTGGGGAAGTGTTAATGAGAAATGTGTGCATGGATGTCTTTACCTATACTAGCTTGTACCCAACAAAGATGTATGATTAACCCTGTTGTATCCAAGAAATGTATAAAAATCCATGCTAAAAAAATTAAAATAAGAAGTATGTTGTTATAAAAAAAAAAAAAAGAGGTCCTCAAGTGACTCAAATGTGCAGCCAAGAAGGTTACTCACTAAACCTAACTGAGATGGAGGGAGGGCGAGGGAGTGGGGTGGGAATCTAGAGAAGGGGTCAAATGAGAAATGTGGGCACATATGTCGTTATCAATTTGTAGCTAACAAAGATGTATGCTTACAATGCACGAATTAAAAAAAAAAAAAAAGAATCACTGTTCACACATTTACAATGAAATTGACCTATGTCCTCTAAAAATAGATATTAAGTAGGTTTCTTTTAGAGCAATATCAATGAGAAAAACTTTTTTTTTTTTTCTTGTAGTGCTAGGGATCAAACCCAGGGCCTCAAGCATACTAGGAAAGCACTCTACCACTTA
This sequence comes from Graphiurus murinus, assembly GCA_004027655.1. NCBI lineage: Eukaryota > Metazoa > Chordata > Mammalia > Rodentia > Gliridae > Graphiurus > Graphiurus murinus. The sequence goes on along the minus strand of PVLC010018353.1, from coordinate 30,439 downwards.
GCCACATTATCAGCCCAAGAACAACTTTTAATATTCAAAGGCATTATATTAAGATTTAGAAAACATCAGCATTATTATCAAGGGAAATAACCTTTGGAATACATAACATTAATATCAGAGTTTTCTCTATTTATTATGAGACAATAATATAAAGCCTACTGAAATGTTGACACCTCTATTATTTTACCAGCTTCTATTAGTGTACCATTTACAATTTACAAACTGTTTTACCTAAATTCTCTGATTTTCACAACCACCTTAACCAGGTAGGGCAGTATAACTGCTATCCCCTTTTATAGAGGAAATTGGATCTCAAAGCTATTTAAGTGGCTTGCCAAAGCCGTCAGCTGGTAAAAGTATAAGCCAAGAATAAAATCTAGGTGTTCTGACTCCCAGTCAAATATTCTATCCCAAGAGACTTGGCCCAAAACAAACCTCTGTTCTGGTTCCAGTCATGGGCATCACCAAGTTGATTAACATTATACCTGTACCCATCTCGATGGTGGAAATAGTCATCAGTGCTGAACACAATGCCATCACGACTCTGACCAAGCAGAATTCTGTTAATAAAAGAAATCATAAAGGTGCCATTTATAACATCTATAATCACCAGAAATAAACTATGCAGAAAGGTTATTAACTGAGATTTCTGGTACTTACCTGTAAGTATATTTCAAACAAAATAGCCCAGGAGTTAAAACAATCTTAGCAATCTTTCAGAATTCAACTATCACTTCAAACTTAAATCTATACAATTACAGCCAATATAAAAAAAAAAAATTTAAATGAGCATTTGTATCACAACTTTTAAAAAAAACTCTTTATTCAAGACCAAAACAATGTTAACTATTATTCATGTTTTACTTTAGTGAACTTATATTGGGTGTTTAAAACTACCTCAATTTGGTGTAACAGATAACCTAAAAAGCAAAAAAGATTACGTAAGTAATTCGTCTGGGAAACACATATTTGATGCAAGACAACTTCGATAAACATATTTCTATGAAACACAAAGAAAATGACCCACAACCGAGAGTACGAGCGTGAGACATAAGGTTGTGAAACAACCTATGATCCTACAAAGTATAATCAAACTTTAAATTTTTAGAGATTAGATAATGATGAAATTAACTATTAAACACTAAATAAAAGATTCTCAGATCAAGTGAATGATAATCAAGCTTTGTTTGAAAATTATTCCAATTTAAATTTCCAAGCACAAAGAGATTAACAAGAGCTCCTACAATCAATACTCAAGAAAGAGATTAGGAGGGTACTGAGAAAGGGAAAATGTAGTAAGATAGTGATTTGGATCCAACAACAACAAAAAAAAGCATTTTTTTGTGTTTGTTTTCACTCCTTTTCCTAGCCAACTATTAAGCAATTAATCAGACAACATTCTATAATTGTGAAGTAATCTGGAGGGGGGTGGATGGTAGTAGAAGGGATTGGAGAATAAACAATAAATCATCCTAGGATGATTCAAGTATACTGGCTTCCTATGAAAAAATAGTAAGAATTTCAACTATTAAGATGACAAACATCAACTCTCCTTCCAATAGCTCATAATAAAAACATATATAATAAAAATAAAAGTATATGTATCAAAATAAAACAATTTAAAAATGTATTTCCACTCAAAGAATTATAGTTCAAATTACTTAAAACAAACCAAATGAAAGATAATGGTGTAAGTTGTTTGCATCTTTGGAGGGCTGGAGTTGGATTTTTTTTTTTTTTTAAGCAACCATGACTTTTCCATTTTCTTAAATATATAAATCATAACTATAGTGAATAAGTTGATATTTTTTCCTCCCAAACAGCACAGATTATGCATGCAACTTTTAAAATTCACTGAATTATATTAAGCTTTGTTTTAGGAACTCCAATTGCATTTGTTTATACAGATAACCCAGAATATACAAATACTGTGTTAGCATTCTATACCAGAGCTTAATCACTCAAAAAGAAGTTTTTACTACTTTATTAGCAGGTGATTAAGATATTAATGTTAGCACTGACATAACTATAATAGTTTCTATATCCAAAAAAGTTTGAATCTTCCAAATTAAAAACAAGTGAGAAGACACAGTAAATAAATTATCATTAAATCAGGTTAATATTAAATATGAATAAACCTCTATGAAGATCATTTTCTTAAATATATAAATCATAACTATAGTGAATAAGTTGAGCTTGTAGAGATTATTTTTTCCTCCCAAACAGCACAGATTATGCATGCAACTTTTTTAAATTCACTGAATTATATTAAGCTTTGTTTTAGGAACTCCAAAAACTATGAATATAGCCAAGTGTGGTGGCTCACGCTTGTAATCCCAGTACTTGGGAGGCTGAGACAGGAGAATCACAGGTTCATGGCCAGTCTCAGCTACTTAGTGAGGTCCTCAGCAACTTAGTGAGACCCTGTTTCAAAATAAAATAGGGCTGGGGGTGTAGCTAGCTTGGAGGTAGATGCTCCTGGGTTCAATCCCCAGTACCGGAAAAAAAAAAAAAAAGAATATGAATCTAAAGATAGCTGATGTCATAACGGGCATCTGAACCAAAAAATAAATTATTTAAGAACGTAAGTATTTTCAAAATTCTTATAGTCAGATTATATCAGAATTCTCTTAAGTCAGGTACTAAAACGGATTCTCAGAAAGTTAAAATATGGGACTCTGAATAAATCAAACATACAGTTTTTTAAAAAATCAGATCTAAACCGGGCGTGGTGGCACACGCTTGTAATCCCAGCATTTGGGAGGCTGAGACTGGAGGATCCCGGTTCGCGGCCAGCCTCAGCTACCTAGTGAGGCACTCCGCAACTTAGTGAGACCCTGTTTCAAAATAAAGAATAAAAAATAGGGCTGGGGGGAAAACTCGGAGGTAGAATGCCCCTGAGTTCAATCCCCAGTACCGCAAAAAAAAAAAAAAAAAAAAAAAAAAATCAGATCTAGGCCCAGTGGTCATTTGATTTGTATTTTTTCAAAACAACTGCTTTTTGAGACTCTACTATATGTAATACATTTTATATACATCTATGACCTCATTTAATCCTCAAAACAACCCTGCCAGTTTGAAATTAAATCCAGGAAAGAAGATAATTTCAGAAGTTAGGCCACCAGAGTTCCGCAGATTGTAGTGAGGAAACCAAAGTAAGGTTCCCTGACCTCCAAACCAATGACCTATGAAAATCCATGCCTCCTGGTAGTCACATCCATGTAATATCCCCTTCCCTGAAATGTGGCTGAATTCATTCACTAGCTTCTAAGGAATGGAATATGAAAAATAAGCAACTTCTGTCTTAAACTCTAGTTTGTGTTTTTTTCCTTACACTTGGAAAGAAATGACTGTCGTGGAGAAAGAGACCCAAGCAGCAAAGAAGGGAGGAAGGCCTCTACCGCCCTCCTCAGCAAGCAAGGATCTGAGGTGCTCAATGCAAGATGCAAGATAGCTCACAAGGAGAAATCCTAGATAAGCAAAGAAGTTGACTTAACTGAAGGTGATGGGGGGGGGGGGGGACGACACACTAACGCACATGAGGTAATTTCGCAAATATATAAAAATCAATCACTAAACTGAAATTGAGAAGGAGGGAGGGCGAGGGAGTGGGGTGGGAATTGGGGAAAGGGTTAAATGAGAAATGTGTGCATGTATACCTTTATCAGCTTGTACCGAAAAAAGATGTATGATTACAATGCACCAATTAATTTTTTTTTAATTTTTTATTTTTTTAGCATGGATTTTTATACATTTCTTGGGTAGCACCAATTAATTTTTAAAGATAGTTCACAAGGAACAGAATCTGTCAATAACTTGCAGAAGCTCTGGGATGAAATGGTCCCTAAATCAAGCCTAACCTTTGGCCAAGAATACCTTGATTACAGCATTGCTAGAGACCCAAAGCACCCAGCTAACCATTCCCAGATTCCCAACCTACAGGAATTGTAAGGCAATAAATGTTTGCTGCATATTCATGCTTGTTATTTCTCCCTTAAGAACAGGTATCCCACAAATGGTCCACAAGAGAGTTCATTTAAAATTTTTCTAAGAACTGCACATTATTTTCTTTAATACATCCATATACTTTTTTTTTTTTTTTTTTGCGGTACTGGGGATTGAATTCAGGGGCATTCTACCTCCAAGCTACACCCCCAGCCCTATTTTTAATTCTTTAGTTTGAACCCGGGTCTCACTAAGTTGTGGAATGCCTCACTAGGTAGCTGAGGCTGGCCACGAACCCGGATCCTCCGGTCTCAGCCTCCTGAATGCTGGGATTACAAGCATGCGCCACCACGCCCGGCTACATCCATATACTTTTAAGATTAGAAGTTATATTTATTTATTTGTTTGTTTATTAGTACTGGGGACTGAACTCCGGGGCTTTCTACCTCTGAGCTACATCCCTACCCCTTTTTATTTTGAAACAGGATCTCACTAGATTTTTGAGAGTCTCACTAAATTGCTGAGGCTGGTCTCCAATCTATGGTCCTCCTATCTCAGTCTCCCAAGTACTGGGATTACAAACGTCAGCCACCAAACTGATACTTTATGAACCTGTTACCTCCTTATTTACTGAGCTGCTTTGCATACCCCCTTAGTCTAATACCACTTTATCCAGGTACTTCACTCTATAAATACTCCCTGAATTAAGAATAAAAATGCCTACACGAGGAAAGGTAAATCTTTCCTCTGGAGATAAAACTGTGATCCCTCCTCCAAAAAAAGGGAGAGAAAAAAAAAAACAAACAAAAAGGAAAAACTCTTCCATCTCTCTCTCTTTTTTTTTATTTTTGGGTTTTTTGTTTGTTTGTTTTGTGTTGTTTTTGTTTTTCGATACTGGAGATTGAGCCCAGGGGCTCCCTACCTCTAAGCTATACCTTCAGTCCTTTTTATTTATTTGGTACTAAGGATTGAACAGAGAGGCATTCTTACCTTTGAGCTATGCCACCAGCCCTTTCCCTTTTTATTATGAAAGAGGGTCTCGCTGGGTTGCTGAGGCGGGCTCAAACCTGTGATCCTCTTCTCTCAACCTCCCAAGTACTGGGATTACAGGTTTGCAGCACCACTCCTGGCTCTTTTTTGTTATTTTGAAACAGAGTCTCACTAAATTGTTGAGGCTGGCCTAGAACCTGCAATCCTCCTAACTCAACTTCCCAAGAACTGGGATTGCAGGCATGTGCCACCATACCCAGCTTTCTATCCTTCTTTAAACTAGTTCCTATGGCTGCTGCAACAAATTAGCACAAACTTGGTGGTTTAAAACAAGAATTTGCTGAGCATGGTGGGGTATCCCTGTAATTCCAATTGTTTGTAATCCTAGCCACTCAAGAGGCTGATGCAGAGAATGGAAAATTCAAGGCCAGCCTAGGCAATTTAGTGAGACTCTGTCTCAAAATAAAAAAGGGCTGGGGATATGTCAGCAGTAGAAGGCTTGCCTAGCATATGCAAGGCCCAGGGATTAAGCCCCAGTAATACATGCGCGCGCGCACACACACACAAACTGTATTGTTTTACAGTTCTGAAGGTGGGTAATCCAAAAACACTTTCACTGAGTTACAGAAAGATGTGGGCCCACCTGGATAATCCAGAGTAACTATGTCACTGTAAAACATTAACTTAATCACATCTACAAAGTCCCTTCAATAACATAAGCACAGATCTTATGGACTGGACATTGATGTCTTTGGAAGCTTACCACAGTAAATACCCATAATACTAAAAAAAAATAAAAATAAAAAAAAAGAGCTGGTGTGGTGGCGCACACTTGTAACAATACTTGGGAAACTGAGACAGGAGGATTGCAGGTTCACAGCCAGCCTCATCTACTTAGTGAGGCCCTCCACATGTGTTTATTTCTCACTTTAGTCATTTATCACTCTAGAAATTATTTTCTAAATCATATAAGGCAGGGTTTTTTTTGTTTTGTTTTGTTTTTTTGCGGTACTGGGGATTGAACTCAGGGGCATTCTACCGCCGAGCTACACCCCAGCCCTATTTTTTTTTTTTTTTTAATTCTTTATTTTGAAACCAAGTCTCACTAAGTTGCAGAGTGCCTCACTAGGTAGCTGAGGCTGGCCGCGAACCCGGATCCTCCAGTCTCAGCCTCCCGAATGCTGGGATTACACGCGTGCACCACCACACCTAGCTGGGTTTTATTTTTTAATTAAAAAAATTTATATACTTTTACTAGTGCATTGCAATCATGCATCATAGTGGGGTTCCATGTGATACAAACATTACATGTAACAACTTCTTGATGTATGTCCTTCTGCATTTCATTCCATTCCCCCTTCCCTGTATGTTAGTGAAATTGGTAGTACTATCTTCATATAATTGTCCTTGTACAATTGTTTGTACATTTACATACCAAATGAACTTTAGAATTCCCTTGAAGATGGTAAATTCATACAAAATTCCTTTGATATTTTGGAAGATTTATTGAATTTATATATCAATTAGGAGAAAATGTAACATTTTATTTCATTTATTTTATATACTTTTATTGGTACATTATAGTCTCACATCATAATGTAAATCATGTTGACAGAGACATATATGCACACAGCACTTGGTGCTTCTCCCATTCCCCATACAGAGTACTGAGACTGACACTGGTATTTTTACATATGTACACATAGCTGATGGTAGTAATTCCTTCAAAGAGCTTCATACTTGACCCTTCCTTTCCCTTAGTCCACCTCCCTGGCTCCACTGAGGTTTCTCCTCCATTATCTGGAGTCCCTCTGGTATCCCCATTACTCTCTCTAGCTTCTGCATATTAGAGAACACATAAAACACCTCACTTTCTGTGACTGGCTAATCTCAATTAACATAATGTTCTTCAGGTCCATTTTAAATTTATTGAGTTGACCTACTTTACTGTGTCATTCTACACAGAAACAAAACTATTACACTGTTGGCCCTCCATATCTGCAGGTTGGGCATTTACAGATTCAACTAGCTGGGGGTGCAGTTTTTTGTTGCTGTTGTTGTTTTTTGTTAATGTTAGGTTGTTGGGCTGGAGACGTAATTCAGAGATAGAACAAGTGCCTAGCATGTGTGTAAGGCCCTGGATTCCATCCCTAGCACAGCCAAAATAATGTTACATGTTGCTGATATATACTATATGGTTAAATGAGTACTAAATGTGTTTAGACATTTTTTACTTTTCACTATTCCCTAAACAATATAATAGCTATTTACATAGCATCTACATTGTATTAGGTATTATAAGTAACCTAGAAGTGATTTAAAGTATACATATGAGAAGATATCCTTAAATTACATGAAAATAAGCCGGGCGTGGTGGCGCACGCTTGTAATCCCAGCATTCGGGAGGCTGAGACCGGAGGATCCGGGTTCGCGGCCAGTCTCAGCTACCTAGTGAGGCACTCCACAACTCAGTGAGACCCGGTTTCAAAATAAAGAATAAAAAATAGGACTGGGGGTATAGCTCGGAGGTAGAATGCCCCTGAGTTCAATCCCCAGTACCGCAAAAAAAAAAAAAAAATTACATGAAAATATTACACTATTTTATATAAGAGACTTGAGCATCCAAGAAGTTTGGTATCTGCATGGGGTCTTTATTTTTTTATTTTTATTTTTTTTTTGTGGTACTGGGGATTGAACTCAGGGGCATTCTACCTCCGAGCTACACCCCCACCCCTATTTTTTATTCTTTATTTTGAAACCGAGTCTCACTAAGTTGCAAAGTGCCTCACTAGGTAGCTGAGGCTGGCTGCGAACCCGGATCCTCTGGTCTCAGCCTCCTGAATGCTGGGATTACAAGCGTGCGCCACCACGCCTGGCTCCGCATGGGGTCTTGCAAGCAATTTCCTGCAGATACCAAGAGACAACTGTATTGCCAAATGCCTCTCTTCAGAATGATCAGCAAAAATGCCTTGGGCACTTATAATGAACATTGGAGGCAATGAGGTTTGGGGAAAAATAGGGGGTTTTAAGCCGCACGTGGTGGTGCACTTTTGTAATGCCAGCATTCGGGAGGCTGAGACCGGAGGATCCAGGTTCGCGGCCAGCCTCAGCTACCTAGTGAGGCACTCCACAACTTAGGGAGACCGGGTTTCAAAATAAAGAATAAAAAATAGGGCTGGGGGTATAGCTCAGAGGTAGAATGCCCCTGAGTTCAATCCCCAGTATGGAAAAAAAAAAAAAATTAAAAAAAAAAAAATAGGGGGTTTTGGAGTCAGCCCTATACTAGTTCTAATGCTAATTCTAGTTCTAGCACTTATAAGACAATGTGACCTGGGAAAGTTTAATGAGCCATTCTGTATTCTCATCTATAAAATGAGAAATTACTATGCACCTCTTCTAAGGACAGCACCTCTACACTCCAGGCACTCAACAAATTATAGGTATTATTGTCATGCTTGGTATTATTGCCATCCTTATGATCTAAATGACTAGAACTAAAGTATATTTAATATGATTATAAATCACCTTAAAATACGTTAGCACAGTGTGAGATCATCTGGATGATTTTAGCTATATTCTTATCAGTTACCCAGATCAAGAGATCATATTCCTCCCCCCAAAAATAATATCCCAGGTAGTCTTGCTAGCAAAGGATACAGGCTACTCTCCAAAGGGTGATACCAAAAAAATTTTAAATACTTTAACTATCTTTTATCTCTAATCAACTCCAGACATTTTGCTAATAATGAAATTAGTGGCTTGTTTATGAAAAATATACTCTTACTGGTGAAATCAGTAGAATACAAAAAAATGAGGATCACCTAAAACTCTTTAAATGCCCTTACCTCCTTGCATGAATAGGGGATAAGAACCTAGTACAATATATAGTTCACTTCCTTGGGAACACCAAAAGTTTGATCGCTATATGACTAACTGTCCAACCACTGGGTCAGAGAATTCTTTTTGCCAACTATAATGATAACCAAATTCTACCTCTAGAAGTGTTTAATTCTTCCTCAAATGAACCTTTCATCAAAGGCTTGTTAGGCTGTCTAAAAGGATAAAGAGCTGTCACTTTATCCTACTACAAAAGTTGTATGAACTGTTTTGCACTGGTTATTCAAATATTTGAGTCTGTACATGTGTCAGAATTTAGTCTAAGACTTATTTCTTTATAACCTGGTACTGCCCAGCATGGTGGCGTACCCTTATAATCCCAGTACTTAGGAGGCTGAGACAGGAGGATCCAATTTCGAGGCCAGCTTCAGCTACTTAGTGAGGCCCTCTGCAACTTAGTGAGACCCTGTTTCAAAATAAAGAATAAAAAATAGGGCTGGGGGTGTAGCTCAGAGGTAGAATGCCCTTGGGTTCAATCCCCAGTACTGCAAAAAAATAAAACCTCATACTAAAATTGTGAGAAACAATCCTGACCCACTTAAAACCAAAATGGCTTAGTCATTAATTAATGAATAAAAAGAGAATGCTGAGCCAGGCACGGTGGTGCACGCTTGTAATCCCAGTACTAGGGAGGCCGAGACCAGAGGATCTGGGTTTGCGGCCAGCCTCAGCTACTTAGTGAGGCGTTCCGCAACTTAGTGAGACCCTGTTTCAAAATAAAGAATAAAAAATAGGGCTGGGGGTGTACCTCAGAGGTAGAATGCCCCTGGGTTCAATCCCCAGTACTGCAAAAAAAAAAAAAAGAGAGAATGCTGTTTTGTGTAGTTTATGCTAAATGCAAAGTGGTAAAGGCAAATATTACATGAAATCACAAGGATTGCTAACAACTGAGATGATAAACCAAAGCCTCAAAAAGTAGAGGTAGGAGCCAGACATGGTGGTGTACACCAGTAATTCCAGTACTTAGGAGGGTGAGACAAGAGGATTGCAGGTTCATAGCCTCAGCAACTTAGTAAGATCCTGTTTCAAAATAAAAAACAAAATAGGGCTGGGGTTAGAGTTCAGAACACCCCAGAGTTCAATTCCCAGGTACTATTGAAAGAAAAAGGAAGAGGCATCTAAGAGTACATTTATTTATCTATTTAATCACTTCTTGGCCTTTTGGCTAAAATCAAGTATAGTATGTATGTATGTATGTATGTATGTATGTATGTATGCATGTAAGTAAGTATTTACTTTGTGGTACTGGGATTGAACCCAGGAGCATTCTACCTCTGAGCTACATCCTCAGATCAACTTTACTTTTTATTTGGAAATAGGGCCTTGCTAAGTTGCTGAGAGCCTCACAAAGTTGCTGAGGCTGGCTTCAAACCTGTGATCCTCCTGTTTCAGCCTCCCAAACACTGTGATTACAGAAGTAAAAGACCATGCCATCTAAAAGTACCTTTAAATAAAGCAGAATCCTAAAGACAATGGATAATCAAGCTGATGTGTCTCTTGCAGTGGAGAAACAGCCCAAATACAGAAAGACAGGAAGATACAGAAGTGTGTAAGGGCTAAATTAAGGAAGAAGGGACTTGAACACTATCCCAAAAGAATCTGAGCTTTATCTAATTGCCTGTGTTCATTACCACATATCAAAACTAAACATTGCTGTTTGTTTATTTATCTATGGCACTGGGGATTAAACCCAGGGGCATTCTAGATTGCTGAGAGTATAAGTTGCTGAGGCTGGCCTCAGACCTGCAATCCTCCTGTCTCAGCCTCCCAAGTACTGGGATTCAGGCGTGCACCACCACACCCACCTCATCTTTTAGTTTAGTACTCAAAATCAGCTTGATTTTGATCTCCCAATTTTTCACACTTTTCTTTCTTTAAAGCTTATTTGAAAAGTTCATTCCTATATGAAGCCATTCCTCACCAAAGAACATAGTTTCATATCTAAACTCAAATAACCAACATCACTTCTTTCAAAAAGTATTGACCTCAAGAGATAGTTCTGCCTCTTCAACCAAGCTCCTTGAAATCCAGAGTCAGGTATAAAGCTATATATCCAATAGACACTAAAATGAAGGTGCAGGGAAAAAATACAGTATCATTTTATTCCTAGTTTGATCTCTTACTGTTTTTGGTAACATCTCCTAAGTTAATCTGAAACTTCTTCCATTAGCTTCTGTTCTTATAAAATGAAAACCCAACTCATTTCATAAGATTTGTATATATGACAGTAATTGTAATTTCAAACACAAATAGTACTTGTTGGTATTAAACTTGCATTCTTAAGTCATCTACCTATTTCTCAAGTAAAAATACACATTATATATAACCACTTCTATCTTCTCCCACACAAGTCTCTTTGAAGTTATACTGAATTAGCACTCCTTTATTCACTTATAGTTTCAACATACTCTAATATGTAGGCCTAAACTTAACTTTTCTATTTCTTCTATACTCACTCCTAGTCAAGTGGAGTCAACTAGATAGATTTCTTCATCCAATTTCCAAATTTCAAATATTTTCTCTGACATTAAGAACTAAATCTAGAACACTGTCCACGTTTGTGTTCATAGTTGTGCTCCCAGCCTGACTCAGTGAATCAGCCAGGCCCTCTGCAACTTAGTGAAACTCTGTTTCAAAATAAAAATTAAAAAAATATATAGGGATGAAGCCAGGTTTAGTGGTGGTGGTGCAGGCTCCTAATCCCAGTATTTGGGAGGCTGAGACCTGAGGATCTGGGTTCCCAGCCAGCCTCAGCTACTTAATGAGGCTCTCCGAAACTCAGTGAGATCCTGTTTCAAAAGTAAAGAATAAAAAATAGGACTGGGGATATAGCTTGGAGGTAGAATGCCCCTGGGTTCAATCCCCAATACCACCAAAAAAAATAGGGCTAGAGGTGTAGCTCTGAAGTAGAATGCCCCTAGGTTCAATCCCCAGTACCACACACACACAAAAGAAGCACTGAAATTCTATCTCTACAATATCTTCACTAAAGTAAAAGGAATTAAAAGGTAAAGATCAAAATTTAAATTCTAAGATCATAGTTTGTAATCTAGCTTGAAATGTTTATAAGCTGAATCTTTAATTTCTTTTCTTTTTTTTTTTTGCGGTACTGGGGCATTTGAAACTCAGGGGCATTCTACCTCCGAGCTACACTCCCAGCCCTATTTTTTATTCTTTATTTTGAAACAGGGTCTGACTAAATTGCGGAATGCCTCACTAGGTAGCTGAGGCTGGCCGCGAACCTGAGATCCTCCGGTCTCAGCCTCCCAAATGCTGGGATTACAAGCGTGCTCCACCACGCCCGGCTTCTAATTTCTTTTCTTAGATTGTTTAGATTTTGTTGTAAGCGAATATAAAACATTCGCAAAACAGTTGCTTGGAATTTCTTTATTCTCACCCAAAGATATGAAATAATTTTTTTTTTTTTGGTTTGGCATAAATCTTATATAAACTATAAAGAATCTGAATTGCTCTCTTTAAGCTATTTTTCATAACTGAATAAATATATTCAACTGCATCAATATTCTGCTTAAAATGTGAATAAAACCAGGAATGAAATATTTTGTAATACAATAAAACATCATCAATTCTAACTCCCTTAATTCACATAATACTCACTTCAAACTACTTAAATTGTAAAAAACCAAAAGAGGGTTTGCTTTGCCAATCAGTGGTAAGAATACAGCAGAGTGCTTAAACCCACTTGAAATTCCTTTCCTTGGAATATCTCATTTAGTTCTCAGAATCGTTCCAGAAAAATAAATATCATTCATTCCATTAGCAGACAGCAAAACTTGCCCAAGGTCACGAAGTGAAACAAGTGAGTCAGAGTCTAGCTTTTCATGAATAGCTGACTTAAATGGGAAGGTCAGCAAAGCTCTCAAGTAGCATTTGTTTTCATCACTGTCAAATTATACAAAGTTTATCTATCTTTAAACCCTTAGCAGCATATAAATATAAATATATACGTGCTGATTCTTCTTTCTCCTATCCAAAAATGTCTTTTAAATATTTGCAGTGGGATACCATTCTCAAATGCAACAAATATTTTCTTCTACTAGAAACATGAAAGCATTTATCACTGATTACAAATCATTTATAATTTTAAATAACAAATAACCAAGTAGTCACTTGGTATCCTTTACTTACCTAGACAATGTTGTTTTCCCAGAACCAGGCAGACCTCTTAAAAGAATAAGTAACTTTTGCAATTTATTTAACTTTTCTTCTTGAAACTGCTGGTTCACAAACTTTTCTGTTCCATTATGCTTGTCTACAAAAGGATCTTTCCAGCATCCTTCTCTGATATCATAGAAACCATTACTCACATATCCATCTTGCACACTGTAGCCATTTGTAGAAGAATGAACACTACTGCTATTCTCACTATAGTTAGTATATTCATTGTTCTGATCAAAAGTCAAACAATTCCAATTAACATGACAACTGTGTACATCATACCCATTTTGCATCTGAGAGTCATCCTGGGCATGGAAAATATTTGGTGGTGGATTTGGTGGAACACTGAATCTTTGAATATTTAAATGATAGTTAAAACTGGGAAGAGGAGGATCATGGGGTACTATAAATGGAGGTGTTGATTGCCATTCAGGCCTGAAGGAAGTAAATGAAATGTCACAAAATGCAGGTATTACCTGTCCATCACAGGTATATTTGCCTGGCTCATTCCCCAAGTACTGCTGATAACCACAATGTGTAGGAAGAATATTACCAAGATCTCTATTTTCTTCATGTCTTAAGACATCAGTATTATGCCCCGGAAAATATGGAAAAAGTTGTTCCTGAGAAGGTTCAGGTTCCTTACAACTGCCTTCTGAGTCATCCTTTTCATTTTCAAGCTCTTCGATTTCTTTGTAAAACTGGGATAATTCAGTGTCAATCTCTGATTTTTTGGAATTAAACTTCTCTTTTTCTTCTCGTCTTCCCTTGCCATTTATACCATTGAGAGTGTTTGTTTTATTCTTCTTTTCATTACATTTCTTTTTCTCAGGGGGTTTGTAAATGGGTCCTATAAATGCTTTACTTGTGCTATATATCTCATCATCTGTGGATACTAACGGAGAGTTTCCATTCTGTAAAATTTGCGAACCAACAGATTCAATAACATCTAGTCTATTACTAGGCTTCTCATTATGCATAGGTTTCATCAAATCTGAAGTTTGGATTTTGTCCTCCCGAGGATAGTTATGTTCTCTAATATCAATGATGGTTAGAGGGTCCTGATTATCTCCAGTTTTTTCTTGAATTCTGTGAAAATAAGTATTGCCATGATGGGGAAAAACATAAGTCTCTGCAGTTGACTTAAATTTTTTATAGCATGGTTCACTTGTTAGCTCTTCTCCAGGTCCCAAGAGCTTAGCTTCAATTTCACCATAAGACATCTGAGGAGTAAAGACATATTATTATTAACTTTGTTTTAAATAGCTTTATTGCCAGGCATGGTGGCAGTGGCACACACCTGTAATCAGAGGACTTGGGAGGCTAGGACAGGAGGATCAAAGGTTCAAAGCCAGCCTCAGCAACTTGGCAAGGCCCTATTTCAAAATAAAAAATAAAAAGAGCTGGGTATGTAGCTTGGAGGTATAATGAGTTCAATCCCTGGTACCACAAAAAATAGTTTTATTTAAATAAAATTAATATGCAAAACTGTACCACCTTTAAACAATCTATTTCTGAATTTAGGGAACTTAAAAATTTAAGTTGAGAAAGTTTAATCAAAACATATTTTTGAGCCCAGCGTGGTGGCACACACCTGTAATCCCAGTACTGGGGAGGCTGAGACAGGAGGATTGCAGGTTCAAGGGCAGCCTCAGCAAGTAGTGAGACTCTCAGCAATCTAGTGAACTGAGAACCTGTTCCAAAACAAAAAACAAAGCAGGGCTGGGGGGTGTGTGGCTTAGATGTAGAATGCCCCGGGTTCAATACCTAGCACCACACACACAAAGCACTATGCCTTTCGGTGTACGTGGCTCCAGCTTCCAAACCGTAGACAATCTCTTTAGCATCTAAATATTAGATTAGCTGAAATGCAGTTTTTGTGGGCCCTTTCCTATGAGTGGTTAATGTAAAAACAGTTCCCAAGTAGGTGTAGCATGATCATTTGAAAGAAAAATGATAGCAAGTTCCAATGCTGATGATGCAATCATATGCTTAGAGAAGAATTCCAGCAACTCCTCCAAATCAAAACGACCATCTTTTCCAGTTGGATGGCCTATATCAAAAATAAACTTTACTTCTCTTGAATGCAATAAGGACCCAAAAGCCCGTTTTGCTCTGTACCTAACTGCGCCCACTCTCAGTCGGTCCTCTCTAAGATGAGAGGAAAAAGTGAAGGGCGAGCGGACCAACCAGGTAAGACTGCTGGTAGGCCAGAGCAAGACCGAAGGAAGCTATCACCATGGAGACCGCGACCCTCAGTAAACAACCCCACACCTCCGCCACATCTCAGCTTCCTGTTTCTTCGTTCAAAACGTCCGGAGGAAGAGGAAGAGCGTTGCGTTAATAGTGTGGCCTGTACACAACCGAGGCCCCCCGGCTTCCCGGCCTCCCAAGAGATCTGTCTGGCCCAAAGTGCGTCGCCCAGTTTCTTTGTCCCAACGGAGGCAAGTTCAGGTCCTGTCTGAGAATTCTGGAGGTCTCCGAGACACGAAGGTTTACTCCAGGCTTCCGCGCTTACAGTGAACCCAAGGGGTCCAGCCAATCGGAGAAAGCCCGGGTCGCTAAAACGCAGAAGGAATTCCAAAACGCCGCCACCAACACACACTCACCTAAAATAGGCAGTCTACTCACCTTACTCTACAGCTCAGCATGGACCTTCTCCGACAAAAACTTTTCCCACAAAGACACGAACCTCTAGGAAAGTGGAAAGAAACGCTGAGCCACCGCCACAAAGCAGAGCGCTGAAGTAGCACACCCAGCCGTCAGCATCTGGGGCAACCAGTCGCACCTCCGTACGCAAGATGGCGGCCGCCGCACGGTTACCCAGACAGGAGTTACGGGTTTGCGCCATGCATTGTGGGAATTGTAGTCCGGCCCTCGCGCCGTCGCTGCGAACTTCACTGTACGAAGACTTCGTCTCCCAGAATCCACTGCACGACATAGGCCACTAATTTGGCAAAAAACGTAGAACGGAAAGGGTTCCTGGATCTGAAGCCTGGAAGTTATTTACAAACACCAACTTTGGCTAAAAAAAGTAGCGGCGCCATCCGGCGTTCACTCCTGAAGGAAGAAAGAAAAAGAGGTGCCAGGCGCCCTTAAGTAGATGAATAAGCTGCCCTCCTGGCCTGACTTTACGGCCTTCTGGGAGACAAAGAACGAGCCAGCTTTTCTCTCTTTTCTTTTTTGTGGTACTGTGTATTGAATCCAGAGGCGTTCTACCTCTGAGCTACACCTCCCAGCCCTTTTTTATTTCGTGTTTTAAATTAAGGTCTTACTAGGTTGCTGAGAGACTCCTTATTTGCTGAGGCTGTCCTCAAATCTGAGATCCTCCTGTCTCAGCCTCCCAAATACTGGAATTACAGGCATGTGCCACCACAACCAGCTATGAGCTGGCTTTTCAAAGGGGACCCAACATTTTCTACTACCAACTAGGGTTGCCATCGTTCCTAGGAAAGACCAAGAGGCATAATTTTAAGCTCATGTTCTATCCAAGGAGAGGATCTCTGCAGCTCACCCTACCCATAAGAGATAAAAACGCTTGTGGTGCACACCTGCAATCCCAGTGCTTGGAAGACTGAGACAGTAGCATCACTGATTCAAGGCCAGCCCCAGCAACTTAGTGAGAACCTATTTCAAAATGAAAAAAATAAAAAAGGAGTGTAAATCAAAGGTAAAATGACCCTGGTTCAATCCCTAGCACCTAACAAAAAAAGTTTTGGAAGTTTTAGATCATGATCAGTTGGCCCCACTGCTCTTAAGCTGTGGAGAGGAGCTCAATGAAAAATAAAACTTTTTGCCTTCTGGCCAGGAAGCAAGAGAGGGAGAGGAGGAGAAACAGGGCTTCACAATCCCCTTTGAGGGAACACCCCCAGTAATCTAAAGACTTCTCCTTAGACCCTGCCTCTTAAAGTTTCCACCATCTCCCAATAGCACCAAGCAGGAACACATGTACCTTTGGAAGACATGGTCCAAACTATAACACTAGTGTTTTGGGCGTATATGTCTTCATTTTCTGGAAAGATTAGTCACTTGAAGAAATTAGAAACAAAATAGATGAGGAGTTCTACATCCCCAGTCTCTCCACCTTCCTTTTAAATGTGTATGGTACTGAGGATTGAACCCAGGGTTTCCCACCTGCTAGGTAAGTGTTCTACCACTGAGCTATATATATCTCAGCCGTGTGTGTGTGTGTGTGTGTGTGTGTGTGTGTGTGTGTTGTGTGTGTGTGTGCTACTGAGGATTGAACCCAGGGGCATTCTACCCGTGAACTACACCCCCAGCCCTATTTTATTTTTATTTTGAAACAAAGTCTCACCAGGTTGATGAGAATCTCACTACTTGCTGAGGTAGTTCTTGGAGCTGTGATCTTCCTGTGTCAAGTACTGGGATTACAATTGTGTACCACCACTCCCAGCTGCCCTTTTTAAATCTTGAGATAAGATCTCACTAAGTGATCTATGCTGGCCTCAAACTTGTGATCATCTTGTTACAAATGGTTTCTAGGGAAGCTGTAAATAAAACCTCTTAAAATCGAAGGTAACTTGGCCAGGCAATTTACTTCTGCAGAAGGATGTGCAACCAACAAAAAGTTTAACAAGCAAGCATACAAAGCCATGGTTCACTAGGCATTTATCCCTGATGCAATCCTGCTCCTTACTCTGGTGAAGGCTTGGGTTCACAACTCTGTGCAATTGGCTATTCTCTAAAACAGACAAAGTGTGAAATAAAGTTTTGACAAAGAAACAAAGTTCAAAGTACAACTATTCATTGATTGCTTCTGGGACAGGTGAGAGTTTTGAAACAAAGTTTAAGGCTCTGGAATAGTCTGGTCAACCAGAGGTCATATGAGCTAAAGTGGCTGACATTTGGGAAGAGTTGCAAGTGGAGCACACAGACAAATGTACACAAGTTACAAAATAGATACCTAGGCTATAGTTACAAATGAATGCTTAAGCTACAATTACAAAATGGAAAGGGTACATTTCTATGTAATTTGCTACTTCTGTAGAAAAATGATTGTCTTTATTCCTTACAATCTTGCTTTACCCTCCAGAGAAGCTGGGATTACAGGCTTGGGCTACTGTCCTAGGATCTGATCTTTTTTCGAATAACCTTTAATAAACCATATTTTATTGTCCTTGCATTCTTTGTTCACGTGAGACTGAGATAGGAGCCATTAGGGTTGGGCCAGGGTGAGGAGGTCTCAGCCCCAAACCAGTACCTTACCTCAGCGCTTGTCTTCAAGAGCTAAAGAATTCAGCCTAGGGCCATATGGTGGTGCACGATTTTAATCCCGGTAATTGGGGAAGCTGAGACAGAATGATCACAGGTTCAAGGCCAGCCTTAGCCACTTAGTGAGGCCCTCAGCAACTTAACTACACCCTGTTTCAAAGTAAAAATTAAAACAGGGTTGAGGTTATAGCTCTGAAATAGAACATCCCTGGGTTCAATCTTGCCCAGGATTGATCCAGTATCCTGATGCCCTTTCCCCAAGGGAAAAAAAAAAAAAAAGAATTCAGCTCAGGAATCATGGTACAAAGTCTACTAGAAGTGTTACAGTTGTAACGGTGTTCAGAGCTCTTTTCCTCATTCAACTAAAATTTGTTGAATAGGGAAATTGATTTAAAGAACTAATAAACATCTTGGTTGCAGCCTTAACAAAAACTTTATTACAAAGTCAGGAGGCAATAGAAAGGGAAGAAAAGAAAAGCAGTGTCCCTGGCAGGCACGCTGGAGAGCCCAAAAGTGGAACTCTGCCCTTCCCTGAGACACCTTTAAGTAAAGTTTCCCCATTGGTGTGTTTTTATCAGCGTTCCCAAGAGACTGGGACTGTCGTGGGATAACACGGTCCCACTTGTGGGTCCTTGGCCTCCGTGATAAAAAGAATTTTAACACATGCCAGTCGGGGACAAAAGGCAGGTATTTATTCAGGGAAACAAGGGACTCGGGGAAAACAGGTAAGTGGAGATCTTCCGGCCATGCGGGCAAAGAGAGGGCAGAAAAGAGGAAGCGGGCCTTTTTTTATAAACTTTCGAGAGGGGCGGGCACAGAAGCAGTCTGGACTTCCTCATTTCTCAGGTATTGGTGGTTGATAGGTAGGCATTCCAAGTTGGACCCTCCTCCTTTCTCAGGTTTCGAAGGTAGGAGGTCGCTGAAGGCTGGCCTTTGTCCTAAGGAATCTCAGATGGGGGCTGGGTTTCAGGGGATTAAAAAGGTTATGGCCCAAGCAGGGCTTGGTGGCGCACGCTTGTAATCCCAGCATTCAGGAGGCTGAGACCGGAGGATCCAGGTTCACGGCCAGCCTCAGCTACCTAGTGAGGCACTCTGCAACTTAGTGAGACTCGGTTTCAAAATAAAGAATAAAAAATAGGGCTGGGGGTATAGCTCGGAGGTAGAATGCCCCTGAGTTCAATCCCCAGTACCACAAAAACAAACAAACAAACAAACAAAATAAAAAGTATGGCCCATTTAGACTTTTCTCCTAAGATTTTGAGCACACCGTATAGGGTGGGGTCAGCTAGAACTCTCCAGATTTTAAAACTATATTTTTCCTTTCCCTCCCAATGTCTCCTTCCTACCTAAATTTTATTCCTTCTCTTCTACCTCATCAGGACTAGCAACTCATTTTAGGCAGATGGTATTATCTTGTCCTTGGTCAGTGTTCTAGTTAAGTGTAAGTGTATCTTTTACCTCTGCAAAATCAGTTGCCCACTAAATGCTGGTACTTTGAAGTAACATATTAGGCTTACATCTTGCATATCAAGGCCAGGTCACAGAGAAAAATAGGGAGACAGAGGCACCAATTATAGTTTACATCTTGCATTTCAGGCTGGTTCGTTGTGGAAAATGGGAAAACAGAGGCTCTAATCACAGCCAATGCAGCGGCATGTAATCTCTCAGAGCACAAGGCTCTTGCTATCCCTACAGCTTTTAAGATGTGCTAAGCAGAGCCTCTTGTGATCTTAGGGGTTTTAAATTTGTGTGTGTGTGTGTGTGTGTGTGTGTGTGTGTGTGTGTGTGTGGCTAAAAGCTCTAATTCCCTCTACATTTACTATGGGTTAAAAACAGGGCAAGGATAAGGGGCAGGGGGAGGACATTTAAGTGTAGCAGGCAGTGCTGTTATTTTCTGCTTGCCTTAGTGCTTGCGTAGCACCTAGGCTCTGACCACCTTTTACACTTTTATTTATTTATTTATTTATTTTGCGGTACTGGGGATGGAACTCAGGGGCATTTTACCTCCGAGCTATACCCCCAGCCCTATTTTTTATTCTTTATTTTGAAACCGGGTCTCACTAAGTTGCAGAGTGCCTCACTAAGCAGCTGAGGCTGGCCGCGAACCCGGATCCTCCGGTTTCAGCCTCCCGAATGCTGGGATTACAAGCGTGCGCCACCACGCCCGGCCATCTTTTACACTTTTATTGGAAACCAAAACCAGGGCAATTTCCCAGTACCTGCACAGAAAGAGACAGGGAAAGACAGCAGGGCTACCACACAGGGGTAGGGGTATAAGGGCTGACCTAGGAATTCCACTGGAGACCAGAGGAGCGGGGAGGGGGGGTCAGGGGGGGAGGGAGGGAGGAAGTTTATTGTTGGGAGAACAACCAATTTTTATAGGTACGGTAGGGGGTGGTCTTGTAGGGCTAGGTATGGGGCTACATCGGGTGGGACGAAGGGGAAGAAATTGGAGCTGGCCAGAGGTGATAGGCTGGCTAGTTCCTGGGCACGGGAACACCCCACCGGCCAATGCCCAGAAGAGAAGCTGGAATTGTGCCATGTTTGGGGTGCTTTATGGGGATTCTGTTCCAACATTCCCCCCTCTTTGGTTTTATTTGGGACAGGGGCGTCATGGCTCATCATTGGCTACTTCCTGCTGGCTGGGGGCGCAGTGTGAGAGAGTGAGGGTATGAGGAGCAGGAACAGGTATCCCCATATAGCTGTAGAGAAAAAGAGGATTTTTGGGGGGTGAAAATCTATGAAGGTCCTTGAAGCCAGAGTTGGGGTATCTGTTGAAGTCATTTTGGGGGGGATGATATTGGAGTCAGCAACCAGTGGTCCTCTAGTACGTCCTCTAGGAACTGTATGAAGCATCGTCATATAGGAGAGTCAGCATGTGGAGAAGCCTTCTCTGGAGATGGAGTCATTGAAAGCCAAGGGTTGATAGTTCCTAAGGAGAAGCTGGTTGAAAGTTCAGTTCGAAATCTTTCCAATCTGGTTTTGTAGGAACGTGGTAATGGCAGGGTAAGAAGAAGCAGGCAATAAGGATAATAACAAGGGGCCCCAACAAAAGGCCATAGCCAGGTAACAAGTGGTAATGGGAGCCAGGAAAGGAGGGAAGAAGAATCTTGCCTATTTTTGAGATGTATGGCCAAATTTTGTAGTCTACCTACATTTTGTTTTATGATGCCTGACGCATTAGCATAGTAGCACCATTCCTCTCTAAGGAAGAGGCAAGTTCCTCCCTTTTTTGTGCTGTTAGTAAGTTAAGGGCTGGCCTATTTTGTAGAGTTACTTGTGCTAAGGATGTAACTTGTTTCTGAAGGGCCGCGAGGGACTCTGCCGTGGAGGTTAGGGCGCCCTCTAATTTATTTCCCAGGTCGTCCATCACCCAGAGCATATGCCCAAGGACACCTCCACTTAATCCCAGGCTTATGACAGAGGAGGACAGGGAGAGTCCGACAAGAACAGGGAGGAAGGCAGCTCTCTTGGCTCGGGTTGTTGGGCCCATTGGAGGGGTGAGGTAGGCTTGAAGCTTGGAGCTGCTGTAGAGAGTGAACTGAGGGACCATCGTGGTGAGGGTACAGGGTGACGAGATATTAGGCGGGAGATAGTTTGTGAGAGTTCCATTGTGCCACAGAAAATGTCCTGGTTAGGCAAAACCGAACGAGGATAGGGAGAGAGTGATGTGGCACTGTTGTGAAAGGCTAGAAGGAGGAGTGGAGACCAAGGAGGGAGTTGAGGGTGAGATACAGAGGCGAGAGAGCTGGGTAGAATTGTCATCGGGTTCCCATAGAGGTACTTTGGGGATGGAATGAGCCATTAGATCCTGAGAGGAGAAAAGAGAATAGTTAGTGAAATTAAGGGGAACCGCTGCCAGAAGGGAGGCATGTTAGGGAGACACAAAGGAAACATTTAGCTGGTCTGGAGCTTAGGAATGTATGGTTGAGAAAGCTGACGGTGGTCTGGATCAGCTGTAGCCATGAGAGTAAGGAGAGGGGAGAGTTAGTTGAAGGTTGGCAAAGTGAATCCAGGACTACCTTGGACTGGTGAGCGATATCTGTGGAGATCTGGGAGACCTGAGTCTCGATAGAGACATATTTCCTGTAGATGTGTAAGACCCCACACGGATATTTAGCCCAGCCATTGCAGTAAACTTTACCCTTTTCCCCCCTGGCCCAATGTGTATCCCCGGGGTCCTGTATTGTGAGGTTGTAGGCATGAGATTTTGGGATATACTGAAAGTATATCCACATGTAGGGGTCATGGGTGTGACATGACCAATAGGGGCATCTGCCATATGTGTCGGGCCACCGTCTGCATGATGAGCTGACTTGATCAAAAAGGAAGCATAGATAAGGGCAGGGGGCCTGTTTGAAGAGAGAGAAAGAGTGGTAAAGACAGATGTATGGTAGATGAACATTCTGCAACCGGACAGTCTGCCGAGGCCGCTAGTTCCTCAATCCACTTGTAATTATCCTGGTATGTCTGTTGTACATGGAAATGCCACACATACGGGGTGGTGCTGATGCAGGAAGGAAGGGCAATGAGGAAGAGGAGTAACCTAGGACCCATGGATGACGGTGAGTGGGGGGGTTTGTTCTTCCGGCACTGGGGGAAGACACGTAATCCGAAGGGAAAGAGGTTTTCCAGGACCGGCTGAGGATGAATAAGAGGGAGGGGGTGAAAAGGGAGGAGAGGGGGTATATGGGTTAGGGGATGGTTTTGATGAGGTAGAGTAGAAAGGAATAAAAATTTAGGCAGGAAGGAGACATTGGGAAGGAAAGAAAAAATATAGCTTTAAAATCTGGAGAGTTCATAGACCCTGCCCTCACCAGAAATCCTTTTGGTCAAAGGCCAGACTCCAGAGACCTCCCATCTTCGAAACCTGAGAAAGGAGGAGGATCCAACTTGGAACGCCTACCTATCAACCGCCAAGACCTGAGAAAGGAGGAGGTCCAGACTGCTTCTGTGCCTGCCCCTCTTAAAAGTTTATAAAAAGGGCCCCCTTCCTCTCTTCCACTCTTTTTGCCCGCATGGCCGGGAAGATCTCTGCTTACCTGTTTCCCCAAGTCCCTCGTTTTCCTAAATAAATACCTGCCTTTTGTTCCTGACTGGCACGTGTTAAAATTCTTTTTATCTCGGAGGCCAAGGACCCACGAGTGGGACCTTGTTATCCCACAACAGTTTGAGTTGGGAAATGTGGATTTAAGGTGAGAGGGAGCCATTGGTGAGGTGAAGTCGAGCGGCCGTGGGGTGTGAAGGACGACAGTAGCTGGACCCGACCATTTGGGTTTGAGGTCATGTGGGGATTCAGGTGGACAGAAGAGAACCTGCTGTCCAGTTTGTAAAGGTTGAAGTAAGGATGTAGCTGGAGAGAGAGGTTTGGAGAGAAGCCAGTCTTGGTATTGCCAGAGTTCCTGTCAGAAGAAGGAGAGAAGGGCGAAGGCCAGCAGAGGGGGCAGTGGCCCGGCTTTAGGGTGAAGACCAGGTGGTAAAGAGGGGCGACCATTCATGATTTTGAAATGGGATAATGGAGTAGGTTTTTTCGGGAGGGCCCAGGGCCACAACAGGGCCAGTGGCAAGAGGGCACCTGGTCTAGGCGAGTCTCTAGCATTAGCTTGGTAAGGAGGAGCCAGGGTGGAATAGGGAGTGAAGGTCATGAAGTAGTTTGGTCTTGTCACTTGGTGTTTAGTCTTTGATCAGGATGGGGAGCAGGGGGCAGAGAGAGGATGAGGGGGTGCCAGGGCTGCAGCTCTGGCCGTAGAGTCGGCCAGGGCATTGTCCTGGGTAACTGGTGAGTCATCCTGTTGGTGGGCCCTACAATGGGATATGCCCAAGCGTAGGGGCAAGATGGAAGCGTGAAGAAGAGAGGCAATAAGGCCAGAATTGGTAACAGCATTACCCTTGGACGTAAGGAGACCCCGTTTTCCCCAGAGGGCTGCATGGGAGACAAGGCTAAGGTAGACATACTTAGAGTCCCTATAGAGGGTAATGTTTGTAGACCCTTGTATGAAAGCAGGTCCTGTATGTGGTGGGGAGAAATTACGGTGAAGGGAGCCCCAAAGGTAAGCTTATGTGCTTTTAGAGACAGAAGATGGCTGGCGGCCAGAGCCCTGAGGCAAGGCGCCCAACCACGAGTGGTGGGATCTAGCTGCTTAGAAAGATAAATAACGGGTGTAAACATGGGGCCATGTTGTTGGCTAAGGACTCCCAGCACCTCCCCCCCCCCCCCCCCCCCCCCCCCCCCCCCGCTCATGAGCGTATGGGAAAAAAGGACAGGTGAGGTCGGGAGATGTAGGGAGGGTACCTGGGTAAGAGCCCTTTGGAGAATTTGGAAAGAATGATGGGGGAGGAGGAGATGGGCTTAAGGGGGTTGTCCTTGGCCAAGTCATATAGGGGCTTGGCCAACAGGGAAAAGTTGGGAATCCATACCTGGAAGTGTCCCGCCAACCCAAGGAAGGAGAGAATGTCCTCCTTATTTTTAGGGACAGGAAGAGAGGCAATAAGAGATTTGTGATCGGTGGTGATGATTGTTTTAGTATGCTGAGATGGGGAGAAGCCCAGGTAAGTGACTGTCATTAAAAAAAGATGGGCCTTGGACCTGGAGGCGAGGTAGCCCCATTGGGAAAGGAAGTTAAGGAGAGAGGCAGTATCTGTGTGAGATGTGGAGAGGGATGGGCTGCAGAGAAGGAGGTAGATGATGGGCAGGAATTGTGAAAGGAGCAGAGATAGTGGCCAGAGCTTGTCCAAACAGATATGGACTGTCTTGAAACCCCTGGGGTAGGACGGTCCACCTGAACTGAGCTGAATGCCTAGAGATGAGATCTGTCCAGGTGACAATAAATATGTCTTGGGACTGGGGATCCAGAGGGATCAAAAACAAAGCATCTTTAAGATCTATGGCCAAGAAATGAGTTGTTGAGGTGGGGATCTGACTGAGGAGGGTGTAGGGGTTGGGAACTAGAGGGTATATGGGCCTAACGGTCTTGTTTATGAGCCTGGGCTCCTGAACCAAACGGTAGGAGCCATTGGGCTTTTTTACAGTCAAAATGGGGGTGTTATATGGAGAATGGGCAGGGTGAAGGAGGAGAGTAGGGAGCTGAGGGGGAAGTCGGAGGGTTTGAGAGGTGTGGGAGGTTTGCAAGCCAGGAGAACCTGAGATGGAGAGCAAGCAATTATGAGGTCTGGCCGAAAGCGCAGGAGGGAAAAGGATTTTACGTACGGAATCTCCTTTCACTTTTTCGAGCCCTCGCAGTAGTTGAACAAGTCTCAGAGAATTTGGGAATTTAGAGAGCCTTCAGGCGGCCATCTGGATTGATTGTCTAATGAGTAAAAGGGCCAGTCCTGGGTGTAAAATTTGATGAGTTGTTTGGGTCGAATATCGCGTTTCAGGGAGAGAGTATTCAGATTATTTAGGAGGCACCTGAGAGGACAGTCTGCGGGGAGGGAGGAGGAGGAGCCCATAGTGGAAGGGGGACAGAGAAACTCAGCCGGACAGAAATCATACAAGGGGTCCACCGGACATCCCCAGGGGGACCGCATATACGAGAGTACCCCCAGTGGAGTGTAGAGGGCAAGAAGGGAGCGAAATCATCACCTCAGCCCCTCAGCCCGGGGCCAAAGCCGGCTGTCCCAAGCACCCAGCGCCGGGAGTTTTTTTACAGTGAAGGAGAAGAGAAGGGAGGCGGGGTAAAAGGAAGCCAGGGGGTGGGGGGAGGTGCTAGGGAAAACTTACCAGGCAGCCGGCGGTGGATGAAGATAGGAGCGTTGGAGAAAGTGGACAAGGATGGGGTCCCTGGGCCACTGGGGGAAGGGAGGACTATCTGGGGGTAGAGAGACCCAATCTCGCCCAGGTTTCCGCACCATTATAAGGGCTGACCCAGGAATCCCATCAGAGACCGAAGGAGCGGAGTGAGAGAGAGAAAGTTTATTGGTCTGAGAACAAAGGAGAACAACCAATTTTTATAGGTAGGGTAGGGGGCAGTCTTGTAGGACTAGGTACGGAGCTACATCGGGTGAGACAAAGGGGAAGAAATTGGAGCTGGCCAGAGGTGATAGGCTGGCTAGTTCCTGGGCACCAGAACGCCCTGCTGGCCCCAGAAGAGAAGTCAGAATTGCGCCATGTTTGGGGTACTTTATGATGAGGATTCTGTTCCAACACGAGGTCCTTAAAGAGTCACCAAACCCTGGCTCATGCTGGGCCTTGGCTGTCACTGCTGACAAGGAGACATTGCTGTTGCTACTGCTCTTGCTCTGCAGCTGCAGCTCTAGGGCTGCGAATCTTCTGTTCTTGCTAGCAACTGTTGCTGTTACTACTCTTCTTACCTTTGTTGCTATTCTTTTCCTTCTGCTGGTTGCTGCTACTCTGCTTTGCTGGCATTAAGGCTCTGCAAGGGTAGCTCTGCCACCACCTTTCTTGCTCTGGCCCAATGTAGTATAGCTTATATAGCCTGGCAACTCTTCTGGTCGTTCAAGTTTAGCCTTAGAAACTTAGGCTTCCAACATTTGCTCTTTTTTTTTTTTAATCTTTGAGACAAGGCCAGTAGTATTTATCAGCCTGGGAGAACTGTTGCTTGTTTTCCAGGCTGCCACAACATAGAATCCAACAGCTGGGCGTGGTGGCGCACGCTTGCAATCCCAGCATTCAGGAGGCTGAGACAGGAGGATCCGGGTTCGCGGCCAGCCTCAGCTACCTAGTGAGGCCCTCCTCAACTTAGTGAGACTCGGTTTCAAAATAAAAGAATAAAAAATAGGGCTGGGGGTGTAGCTCAGAGGTAGAATGCCCATGAGTTCAACCCCCAGTACCGCAAAAAAAAAAAAAAAAAAAAAAAAAAAAAAGATAGAATCCAAGATGCATCAAATCTGACAATAACAGGTTTGTCAATTTGGGATACATTAATGGCAATTGTCAATTGTTTTTTTCATACTAACAATGCAAAGTCAAATTAGATAGACAACTAAGTGTTAATTTTAAGACCACCATAAATCCCACTAATAAAAATCAGTCTTAAAGCACTTATGACATAAAATTTAGAATCCAATTTTGTGGCCTGAGATGTGGTGCTTTTCAGTCTTCTGTCATGCACCATCTTATCAACTTCTGACAGTGACTGGAGCAGGGTGAGTGGAACTCCTACGTGACTTTTGAGATTTCTCCTGAACAGTCTAGTGGGTCGTCTCCAGAACTGTTGGTTCCAAGGATGCTGGCTTCAGGTAACTGTGATGGACTGGCATAGCTAAACTGACTGGTGTTTTTTCTGATACCCGTTTATACACTTTTAACATTTGAGAAACATAAAGATAACATTATAGTTACACAAGAGTTAACTTTCATTTTAGAAGGGAAATTTTAGAACCTAGGGCTTAATGACATAACCTTAAAAAACAGAAACAGAAAACATAGGAGATTATCTTCATAGAACTTCACAGTAAACTTCTGGAATAATGTGTAAATATAACCATCTTTATCACACATGCGCTATTCCTTTACAAACATTCTATGATGTACTCAAACTTACTTATGTATCTTCTTTATATCTCTCTCTCATCCCTATCTACTGGTTCCTATCTGCCATAATCCCTTTCATTTTATTTTATTTTATTTTTTGCAGTACTGGGGATGGAACCAGGAGCATTCTACCTCCAAGCTATTACCGCCCCCCCCGTCCTATTTTTTAATTCTTTATTTTGAAACAGGATCTCACTAAGTTGCAGAGAGCATCACTAAGTAGCTGAGGCTAGCCAGGAACCCGGATCCTCTTGTCTCAGCCTCCCAAGTACTGAGATTACAAGCATGCACCACCACGCCCTGCTCCATAATCCCCTTCTTGACTTTACATTTTGAAATAATTTTGTATACTTTTTTAACAAAGTAAGAGACAAATTAAAATCATCTAAGTTTTTTTTTTTTTTAATAATTGGTGCATTGTAATCATACATCTTTGTTAGGTACAAGCTGGTAAAGGAATACATGAATACATTTCTCATTTAACCCTTCTCCAATTCCTGCCCCATTCCCTTCCCCACCCTCCTTCTCAAGTTCAGTTTAGTGGTTGACTTTGATACGTTTGTGAAAGTACATCATGTATATTAGGGTGTTCACCCCACCATCACCTTTAGTTAAGTCATCTTCTTTGCTCATCTAAGGTTTCTCCTTCTTAGTCTAGAGTTCCTCTTATGACTCACTTTCTCCCTAGCTTCTGCATATTAGGGAGAACATATGATTTTTTACTTTTTGTGACTGACTAATCTCACTTAACATAATGTTTTCCAGTTCCATCCATTTCTCTGCAAATGACATGCTTTTGTTCTTTATGGCTGAGTAAAATTCCATTTTGTATATATCCCATAGTTTTGTAATCCATTCATCTGTTGGTGGAAATCTGGGCTGGTTCCACAGTTTGGTAATTGTGAATTGTGCAGCTATAAACATAGATACACATGCATTGGTCTGATAGTTTGTTTTCCGTTCTTTTGGGTAGATACCCAGAAGTGGTATGGCTGGATATGGTAGGTTCATTCCCATTCATCTGAGGATCCTCCATACTGTTTTCCAAAGTGGTTGCACTAATCTGCAATCCCACCAACAATGTATTAGGGTGCCCACTTCTCCACACCCTCGCCAGCATTTCTTGTTGTTTGTGTTTTTGATGATTTCCATTCTAATTGGGGTTAGGTGAAATCTCAAGGTAGTTTTGATTTGCATCTCTCTGATTGCTAATGATGTTGAACATTTCCTCATACATTTGGTGAACATTTGTATTTCTTCCTTTGTGAGGTGTCTATTTAGATCATTAACCCATTTTTTGATTGGGTTATTTGTTTTCTTAGCTGTGAGTGTCTTGAGTTCTCTGTATATCCTAGATATTAGTCCTCTATTGGAGGAGTAGCTAGCAAAAATTTTCTCCTATTCTGTGGGCTCTCTGTTGAGATTCTTGATAGTTCCTTTGCTGCACAGAAGCTCTTCAGTTTAATGTAGTCCCATGTATTGATCTTCCTTTGAGTTGCTTGTGCCTTTGGGGTCTTATTGAGAAAGTATGCCTATGTGTTGAAGTGTCAAGTTCTATATTGAATAGAAGTGGTGATAATGGACATTCTGTCTTGTTCCTGTTTTTACTGGGGACTCTTGCAGTTTTTCCCCATTTAATATGATGTTGGCTGTGGGCCTATTGTATATTGCCTTTATGATGCTGAGGTAAGTTTCTTCTATTCCTATTCTCTGCAGTGCTTTTAGCATGAATGGGTGTTGGATTTTATCAAATGCTTTTTCAGCATCACTTGAAATGATCATGTGATTTTTGTCTTGGTTCTGTTCATGTGGTGAATTACATGGATTGTTTTTCATATGTTCAACCAGCCTTCTATCCCTGGGATGAACCCGACTTGGTCATGGTGTGTGATTTTCTTGATATGGTCTTGAATGCACATTTCTAGTATTTGTTTAGCAGGTTTGTGTCTAAGTTCATCAGTGATATAGGCCTATAGTTTTCTTTTCTTGAGCTGTCTTTATTAGGCTTTGGTATTAATGTGATGTTGACTTCATAGAATGTATTTGGGGGAGTCCTGTTTCTTTCTATTTCATGGAGTAGATTGAGGAGTATTGGGATTAGCTCTTCTATAAAGGTTTTATAAAATTCACTTGGAAAACCATCTGGCCCGGGGCTTTTGTTTGATGGTAAACTCTTTATTGTTATTTCTTTCTCTTTGATTGCTATTGGTGGTTTAAGTTTTCTATATCTTCTTGACTCAATTTAGGAAAGTTGTGTGTGTCTAGAAATTGGTCAATTTCTTCTAGATTTTCCATTTTGATGGAGTATAGTTTTTCAAAGTTTCTGGTGATCCTCTGTATTTCCACACTATCAGTGGTAATATCACCTTTTTCATCTCTTATTTTGGTAATTTGGGTTGATTCTCTCTTTCTTTTGGTTAGGTAGGCTAATGGTTTATCTATCTTGTTTATTTTTTCAAGAAACCAGTTTTTGGTTTTGTTGATTTTCTGTATTGTCTTTTTATTCTCTACTTCATTAATTTCTGCTCTGATTTTAAAAATTTACTGTCTTCTACTAGCTTTGGGGTTAGACTGTCTTTTTTTTTTTTTTTTTTTTTTTTTTTTTTTTTTTTTTTTTTTTTTTTTTTTTTTTTTTTTTTTTTTTTTTTTTTTTTTTTTTTTTTTTTTTTTTTTTTTTTTTTTTTTTTTTTTTTTTTTTTTTTT